>JASAMZ010009320.1:0-23367 GCA_030248115.1 Linhomoeus sp. GSCO2_2 | reverse complement strand
AAANTNTNANTNTNGCGNGNTNCNGNAACCCNAAGGTCCGANAACGGAAAACGGGTCTAACTCGCTCGTCTTACGTCATAGAGCGGCGATCGACACGTCGGGTGAAAGCTCTCGACGTGCTCTTTCATGCGGCTTCAAAAGTTTTCTAATTACGCAAACACGCACCACGGAAAACGCCATTCTCGAAATCTTAACACTAAAATCGCTCTAACTCGCTCAGTTTGTGTCGTAGAGAGACAATCTCGAGGTCAGTGGATAGCTCTCGACTCGCTGATCATTTGTTCTCCCATTGGTCGAAACTCATAAATTTGAATTTCGGGAGCTACAGTAACCCAAATGTCTGAAAACGCAAAACGGCTCTAACTCGCTCGTCTTACGTCGTAGAGCGGCGATCGACACGTCAGGTGAAAGCTCTCGACGTGTTCTTTCATGCCGCAGCAACAATTTTTAACATTACGCAAACACGCACCACCGAAAACGCCATTCTCGAGATTCGAACACCAAAATCACTCTAACTCGCTCAAACTGCGTCGTAGAGAGACGATCTCGAGCTCAGTGGATAGCTCACGACTCACGGATTATTTGCGAAACTTGAAGATTTGAATTTCGAGAGTCACAGTAACCCGAAGGTGCAAAAGCACAAAATGGCTCTAACTCGCTCATGTTACGTCGTAGAGCGGTAATCAACACGTCAATTTTAAGCTCTCGGCGTGCTCTTTCATGTGTCAGCAAACATTTTGTAATTGACTAAAACACGCATCACAGAAACAATAGTTTTGAGTTTTTACTCTGGAATTTTCTGAATTGCTCATGTTGCGATTACAGCGACACTCGGCACGTCATTCCAAGGCTCGCTACCTACTACACAAGAAAAAAACTTCGTTTTGCTTCATGGACAGAAGTATGACACGGCTTGATTGCTCATAGTGCGTTCTTTTGTGCTCTGTCATATGTTTGTCAAAACGTTGACAAGTGTTTGTCACTTTTTTATAAGCGGTGCATGAAAGGGGGATCTTCTTGCTCTAAAATCCAAATCCCGGGCAAAATCAATATTGCTATGCAGGTACCCTCTTGCGAAGGGGAGAGCTTGTGAAGCGGAGCAATATGGGCGATGATCTCTCGCACTCTCTGCAGAAAGAACGCAGCTCTATGCAATGTCAGTCAGAATACAAACTCAACTTTTTAATACCGGAGCTTGTTACAAAAACCTTGAAAATATCCCTAATTTCGTGAATTCCAAAATCCAAAACTATGTCACAAATTCATCGCGTAGTATGCCCTTTCCATTTCAGCAAAAACTTTGCCGATACGACTTGTAAACAAAAGTGCCATTTTTGATATTTTCGTATTTTAATCGTAAATATCTCGAAATAGCGAAATTAGCAACAGAAACGGACAACGGCACGTTACTCAGCGCATTCGACTCCATCGGGTGGCACTAATCGTCATGTCTAGTTTTGTGACACCCACACACAGACACACAGACACACACACAGACGGAAACACGAACAGACAATAGCGTCCGTATATATACTCGCCGCGCTGGGGCGCGGCGAAAAAAGTTGTGGATCAATTTCGGCTGTCATTAATGAACACCAAACCGTACTCATTTCATTGGTCATTCCCTCGCTGTGCGAATCAACTTCCGGGCGATACCAACGTTGCTGTGCAAATCCTTTAACGATTGTAGGTAGTACTGCAGCGTTGTTGCGTCTTACAGAATTGTTCGGCCAAAGAAAGCCTGTTGCATCGTGAAAACTACCAGTTTATCAACTTGACAATTGACGAATTGGACGACAATTATCGGCGCATGTGCAGTCGAACCTACAGAAACATCAGTGGAACGGAGGAGACTTGGCTGGAATGCGAGGGACAGAGGAGTTTTGTGTGAGTGACACTGACATCTGCTCAGATCTCTGCGAAAGCTCCAAATTAAGACAATGCCTTGGCAACACACATTGTGTGTCCAATTTCAGCTCGATGCGCGACCGTTGGTGGTACATCGCACTTGGAAACTGCAACTCGACAAAAGGACTCTATTTGGACTACAGTATCACAATGACGAATGGAGTACCTGAGCACTTCTGGTACTATCACTTCTCAGCGGACGAATTTTGTGAGTTTTACAGCTATTTTAGCGCTTTGCATGCAAAATCGAGGACCCAATTTGAATTTCAGACATTCTCCCAACGGACATCGGTTTTCTGCTGCTGGAAATCGTTATGGCGTTCCTTGCGGCGGCTGTCGCAAGTTTGTTCACCACCCTTCGTTGTTGCTAGGTATACTGTATCCACTGCCACATAAACTTTGCGCACTTCAATTTCAGTCCTCCTCTCAAGCAGACAAATGTTCCACTCGACCTTCAAGCTGTTCCTCCTGAGCGTCAACTTGGAGTGTTTGTCTCTCTTCTGCGACAGTGTCAGTTACGCAGTGTATTCACAGGTTTGTCCGCTCGTGGATTAGAGACCCTGTCACATCAGCTATCGTAATCGTACTTTACAGAACGGAGTAGGCGTCCGCTGGCTGCTGGCTTGGGGCAGCATGTTTCGCTCTTTCTCCACGGTTGTCTTTCTTGTGTTATTGGTATTATTGGCCAAAGGGTGGACTGTGACAAGGGCCAGGGTATCCAGAGCTGGGCAGTGGAAACTGGCATTCTTAGCATCCGCTTTTTCTCTGGCCTATTTTGCCACTTTTGTGTGGCAGACTAAGGTATGACAAGACTCTCCATAATTGTATCAAAGACTAAAACACCGCAGGTGTACAGTCCACAATGAATCTGTACTCTTCAATGGTTTGCCCATTTAGTGGTCACCAATTCAAAATTCTCCAGGTTTTCGATCCCGCCAAGGTCCTTTATGCTTACGACAGCCCCGCTGGGTTTTCAGTCCTAGTTCTGAGACTGCTCGGCTGGGTGTGGTTCTGCTACGCTCTTTGTATCACGCTGAACAAGTACCCCCAAAAGAGAAGGTTCTACTCGGTGTTTGGCACGGCGTTTTCCATCTGGTAAGCTGTCACGCTATCATTTCATTGGAAGAACCATGAAAACTTACACGAGTACTTTGTGCCTCAGGTTCTGGCTTGGCCCCGCAGCAATCCTCTTCTCAAATCACGTTCTGCAGAACTGGAACAGGGAGAAGGTTGCCAACGGGATCGAAAACGCCGTCTCCTTCTATGGCTTCGTCTGCTTCCTGGTGAGTTGATGCAGAACTAACACGACTCAAAGCGGTGTACTGCAATCTGCAAATGTCTGTAGTCTAGAAGGGACTGCATTCTACAACTACAGGTGCTGACAAGACCCTCTGCAGCCAACAAGAATTTTCCATTCCACGTTAGGACAACCCAGGTAGCGGCTCTGGCAGCCAACGCACCTGAAAGCGACGAAGAATGTGCCCTGCCGCAAAACCCATACGAAATATCATCCAACACCCCTGCAGCAGCTGTTCCCTCGGTATTTACTGTGTCTGTGACAGCATCTGTGGAGTTACCGCCCAGGAATTAGTGATGGCACAATTAATGATGATGGATTGGATAAGCTTGTGAAGTGTGACACTTCTTGGACCGACTCGCCATCCAGAAAATGTTGCAATGAGTCATACGAATAACTTTTCTCGGAAGCACTGTGCGCGGTGTTACTTTCCTCAGTCGCTACATACACAGTGTTCGTGCAACATGTATATGCACACGTTTTCAGAGATTAAGCTGCCGCTCACGGAATTGTGTTTCTGTTGACATATAGTTAGTAGCTTAGCATCTCTTATTTCAGTAGGTAGTATGTACGTGGTATGTAGCATTACCCAACTATAGGACCGGACCATTCCTTGAATTATCTTTGTAGTAATGTAATAATCTAGCAGTCTAATAATAGTTATGTAGTAAGTAATAATCTTTGCAGTAGTGCCAAGAATGGCATTCTTCAATGAGACATTTCTAGTAGGAACCAAAGTGGATCCTCCATACATCAATGCCTGCGGTCTTACAAACCTGTTACCAACGGCAGAGTGCAGTAGACCCGGCATGGACAATGAGATCCTGGGTTTCTTACTGAGCTATTTGAATATCTCTTGGAAAGTTGTCCCCATGGACAGTGTGCCCTGGGGCGATTTTGGCAGTCAGCCAGGTTACAATCACAGCTTGACAGGGATGCTGAAGGAAGTCGATATGGGGACGATTCACACCACCAGTAGAACGTGGGCCATAGACGAGCACAGAGCTCAGTTTGTGGAGTTCTCCTTTCCCATGTTGCCTCATGGCGTGGCCTGCGTGGCGAGGCATGGAGGAGAGGACGTTGTTTCCACTGCCATGGCAGTTTTGAATGTCTTCACTGTGGATGTTGTCCTAATCAGGGTGTCATACTGGAATTCATTTTAATTCTAGTATAGTATAGTATAGTATGAAAGACCGATTTTCAATTCTAGTATAGTATAGTATGGCTGGTATTTTAGGGCGCTTTTAATTTAATTCACGAGCGCTTAGAAAATATACACTGCGCTTTTAAAAATGAACATACCGCTTTTCTTTATAGCCTCCGGAAAAATGACAACGCGCTTTTAAAAATGAACAATGCGCTTTTAAAAATGAACAATGCGCTTTTAAAAATGAACAATGCGCTTTTAACTTGAACATGCCGCTTTTGACAGCAGCTGGACCGAAAATTGCACAAACCGCTTTTAAATTGAACAAGCCGCTTTTAAAATTGAACAAACCGCTTTTAAACTGAACAAACCGCTTTTAATTTGAACAAACCGCTTTTAACGCCCTGCTGCGTCGCGCACGGCATTGTCGCAACGTGACGTCGACGCGAACCACCCCAATTTGCTAGGCAAAGTTTGTCGGCGTGGCCATAGGCTGGTAGGCTTCAAAGTGCAAGTTGTTGCGAGCGCTAGCAGGGAAGGGGCACAGCCGGCCTAAGCAGGAGGCTAAGTATATGGGGGAGTGAGCACTCCACCTACCGTTTGCACTAAAACTCGGCCGGCGTCGCGCCTGGCGGGTCTCAGCTGAGGCTTAGCGCGACCACCAACTTCAGGGCGCGCTCCGCGCGCCCTGAAGTCGGTCACCGGTCGCGTTAAGCCTAAGCTTCGACCCGCCAGACTGCGACGCCGACTGACTCTTGTGCACTGTGGGCGCAGGGCGAGCCTAAGCATAGCCTGAATTCATAGGAATATTCTGTGTCCGAAAGAGATATAACGGAATTTAAAACGTAATTTAAAAAAGATTGTAATTTAAATGAATTGTAAATGCTCATTCGGGCATTTTTCTGGACTTTTGCCCTTTGTCTCACAGCAGAAGAATTAAAAGCGCATTGTTCAAAATGAAAAGCGCATTGTTCCAAACGAAAAGCGCTTTGTTCAAAATGAAAAGCTGCTCCTATATATGCGTTCTTAAAAGCGCATTGTTCCAAACGAAAAGCGCAATGTTCTAAATGAAAAGCGCTTTGTTCAGAATGAAAAGCGGTGACAGTTAAAAGCGCATTCTTCTAAATGAAAAGCTGTAGTTACAAATTAAAAGCTGCAAATAATTGTCCCCGTATAGTATAGTATTGATGTTCCTTGTGAATTGTAGTATAGTATAGTACAGTATAGGCAGCAATTCATGAATTGTAGTACAGTACTAGAATAGAATTCCAGTATAAAGGCCACACAAAAATTTCAAAATCAGGCCCAAATGCCACCTTCAATGTCCTCAGTTGCTCACTTAGGTGGCACATTGGTTCGGTATCTAAGCCATTTACAACAGTTTCATGCAAGTTTACTGATAACTTGAACAAATTTGGTCAGAATACATCAGCCCACAGCCAAATTTGCAGTGGAAACTGATATAATCTATACTGTAATACCATTCCAGTATGGGTTTAATTCTAGTATAGTATAGTATAGTATGCGTCAAAAATTTGGTATTGTAGTATAGTATAGTATAGTACTGGAATGCCAAAATGAATTGTGGTATAGTATAGTATGGTTATACTATACTATACTATACTATAATACTGGAATTATTATAGTATAGTATGACACCCTGGTCCTAATTGGTGCCACCTTGCTGGGCGTCTTGTGGTTGGTACTGTTTCTCTCCTCTGCATTACCCATCAGGTCACGAATCCCCGGGCAGAAGTTGTCCATCAAGCGAAGGGTTGGGTACTTGGTTCGTAAGAACCGGTTCCCACCTGCAGAGAACCACGGTTACCACGCAGTGGGCAGGCTGTCACTGGCCACAATAGGCCTGTCTGTGGCCTTCTTTATGGGGCTGTTCGAGGGAAGTGTGGTGACTAAGCTGTTGATGAAGCCCCGAGGTTGGTATTCTAGTTGTGGTTCTCGCCTAAGACGTGATTACAAAATATTGCCATTCAACAGAAAATCAGAGACAAATTGATTGTTCGGTCAGCGGGATTCGAAACTGCGCTGTGTAGATTGCAAGCCTAACGCACTAATGGTTGAATGTGATGGCTTCCCAGCGCTAGCAGAACCTTATTGGCAACGTTTCGCTGGCTTACCAGCCAGCTTCTTCAGGCCTACCCAGTCACTGAAAGACGAACGAAATGAACAGTTATGGAAGGAATTCGCGTGCGATCACACAACTATGTACGCTCCACGGCACACGCTATAATTGCCACCACAATGACAGTAAGGCGGCAGCGATGGGCATACACGTGCCTTCCATAACTGTTCATTCCGTTCGTCTTTCAGTGACTGGGTAGGCCTGAAGAAGCTGGCTGGTAAGCCAGCGAAACGTTGCCAATAAGGTTCTGCTAGCGCTGGGAAGCCATCACATTCAACCACTAGTACAATGCAGCGCTTTGAATCCTTCAAAGATCTAACGCACCAGGCCGTGGTGTCTCCCCAACGCATGCGCAACCCAAACACTGAAAATCCTATTTTAGAGCTGGCTCCATTCAAAACGGCCGCAGAGTTGGCTTCGCTGGTTAAGACCGGGAAGCTGAGACTGGCCACAACCAAGAACGCAAGTTGGTTCTACCAGAGAATCTACCACCCTCCTGCGCTGTCAGCCTTCATAAGCCTCAATGACGCTGTATCGGCCAATCCCATCGATGTGTATCCAAACGAAACCGCTCTTATAGTTGACCTTGGAACAAAGAACGTGGTAACTTGCAGTGCCGGTCACACAGTCTACCCATTGCTGGAGCAAGGTAGTCGATTGCTGTTATGCTTGTTTATTCATGTGCAATCTATTGGCTGTTTCAGGAGACTGCTCTCTGCGAGTGGTGAGTCTTGTCGATCTGCCCACCAGATGGAGAACTTGGCTGTTTCGCAAGAATAGCACTTTGGCTTCGCTGATTGGTCAGGCCAGCATAATGAACCAGGTACTGTAGCAAAGAATTGCTCAATGATTTAATTCAAGCCGCATTCTGATAGGACTACCTTCGTCACGTGTCTTCGAAGTACCAGAACTCCAACTCCTTGAGCAGGAACGCCCAGTGCAGACCAGACAACAATGGCATTGTTTCGGTTCAAATGCTGTCTCCGATTCAGGTTTGATTTCCGACCAGAATGAAATTCTTGATTTTGTGAGCACTTCAAAAAGCTCAGCAAAGTACCACATTCAGCTAAGCGGTGTGTTTGGCTTCCTACTTGCTGGCTGCGGATTGTCCCTAATTTTGCTACTACTGTTCGAAATGACTGGGCTACAGCAGTGGGTGCTCGGCTGGTGTTCACTAGTTACAGAGATATGGAAGAAATCCTGGTCCCTGAATGAAGTGAAGCAAGGTGAACTGTGTCTCTGTACTTAATGCACAAAGTACGAACTGTAATGCAATGCACAGACTAGCACACATGGGGTACAGCAATTCATCTTGCTAGAATTCAATTGAAACTGGTGATGTAATTTAACGGTAGTCTAGTACATTATCAACGTATTCTCTTGCGTGCGCTGGCCGATTTGGCTCAAATTTTTACCGAATGTAGTACATAAACTAACTTAAAGATGTGCCTAGTTACAGCAGTTTTGCTTCCCCAACGAGTGAGATTGGACGAGCAACACAACGATCAGCCACTTTTTAGGTGGCTGCCGCTCAGTGTGATGCGCTAATGAGTCAGGATTTCTCCTAAGCTTGCAGCAATTGTTGAACAGTTTATTTTCTATGGTATGTCAAAATTTCAGCTGGCTGGATTGAGTTTGACAGAAGATACAGTCGTTTTCGTTGAAGACACCGCGGCATTTGCGGAGCAATGGACCAACTTTGGCACCTTGTAACTGAGGCTAGAAAGGTCGTAGCGGCATGAGACAAAAACTAGGATACTCGGGATGACTTACTTTGTCACATATTCAAAGCTCGGGAAAAATCAAAAACTTTTGAAAAATCGCGTTAAATTCAGCGTCGATTGTCTGGTGAAGCGTCTCGTTAATCTTGTCACATCATTACAATACTTCAACAGTTGAAAATTTGCACATCTTTAAGTTAGTTTATGTACTACATTCGTCGCAAATTTGAGCCAAATCGGCCAAAGCACGCAAGAGATATAAGCCAACAAAGTTGGTCACTTTTCGGTGGGCCACCCTGTATGTAGTTCACCTAACGGAGACCGTACCTAATTTCATTCATTATATACCTACCTCTAGTTCCATCCAGTTTTAGCCTCTTTGATTAATTTAATACATCATCTTCATTATTTAACCGTATTTAATCTAGGAGTTTAATTCAAATTTAGTTTGGACGCGTGTAGTTCTCAAATGTTTTGGTCTTAATTAGACTTTGCCGTCTCGGCTTCATTTCTTCTTTGTCTTTCAGCCGACGTAATTCGCGCTGAATTGCGCAACAAATTGAGCAGAGTGCGTCACTTGAAACGATTGAAGCTCTTCAAACAGAATAGCAGCAGCTTAGTGGACTTTGAAGGTAGACTCAGAAGGGAGTTCTGCAGAATGGACGTGTCTGTTGAGGAGTGCTTTTGTTGGCTGCTGTTTGAGGGTATGAATGAGGAGAATAAGAGATCGGTTGTTAATGGATGATTGAATTTAGATTGTATAACAATGTGTTTGTATTGTAGAGAAATAATGCTTCGGTAGGCATACATGGAGAAAGCAGGAAATATCGTCTTAGTAAGTATAATTCCGGTTGGAGAACATGGTATGATGGTATACACATTTGTTTCGCGATACAATGATGATTCTCATCTGGCGTTGCCTTTGTGAGTCTGGCTGAATGACAAGAATCGCAGAATCTCAGGCAGAGCATGTTCACACTACATAGGGGCATGAACAGTTAGACAAAGTCTATTGACAACTTCTTACAAATCACAAAAGAATTCACCCTGCCAGCGTCATACATACATGGCAAGCAAGCGCTGCTCGGCAAGCCTTTGACTTCGCATGTGCCGAGCCGACTGTAGTCGTAGGCGCCATGCAGGTTCCGACATATGTAGCTGCGTTGTACGTTCGATTGTTGCAGAGGTTCAGCGCTTCCCATCCTTTTGGGGGGGGGGGGAGGGAGGGCTTCATCGATGCAACGCGACCTAATGGTGCTGCCGAGGTCCATAATTCACTTGCAGAAGCCATTATGGGCCTACACGCACCAAGCAGGCCTGTGCGACGTGTACATCCATAATTGCGAAAGCCGGTCGCAATTATGTAGGTATATCCGCTGCGCGAAGTCGACGCGGCCCGTAGTTTGGGACCAGTTTCATTTGCGCCGACAGCGGGAGACCAAACAAACGACACAAGCGAAGTACAGCAAGTGTTACGGTAGTTGTCGACTGAGCTTGCGTATTTTGAAGAATCAGAGAAGCAGAATGCTGCGTCCGGCTTTGTTGTGCGGTGTCGTCCTTCTGGTTCTGGGTAAGACTCAAAGTTCTGTGAAATTAGACGGATTTAAATATGTAATGTGCAATATCAGTGACTCAACTCAGGGATTTGTGATTAGCTTGGGTACATAGGCAGGCAGGCATAATTGAATGATCGTTTCCCTCCCAGCAGGTCTGGAGTTCGGGTGGACATAATTTTGGACGATTGAGCAGAATCTACATGAAAACTACAGACGATTGCCTAGCCTAGCTGCTCAAAGAATCCCCAAGAACGTAAACTACAGTATCCAAGAGTCGCCATTCTCTCTCAGCCACAACCATGCCAGAGGTGGAGGCGGAGTGGAGCGAAGGCGAGGTCAAGACCCAAGACAAGGAGATGAAGCAGATCATAGAGGAGCTGCGCAAGATCCGAAAGGTCATCGAAGACGCCGTGGGGAAGATCATGCCTATCTTCCTGGAACACCACGAGGAACATGGACATGGAGAACCATGAGGACATGAACCCATGGTACGTGAAAGAAGTGTAAGAGTCAAACGGAAAATGGGGGGGGGGAGCTATGGCGAAATAACCGCAACCACGCCCCCCACCCCCCTCCTCACCACAGTTACATCATACACATACAGTACGCCAGTGATATTTTCAGGACTTGAGAAGAAAAGAGTGAGGAAACCTGGTGAACTTACTTTGGGACGTTTGGGTTGTGAATACGTTGTGTCCCTTTCTAGTGTGTGCCGCACTTGTGTGATATGGGGAAGTTTGTTTATGCACCGTTGAGTGAAAGTCGTTCAAATTGGAGGAAACTGAAACAAAACCAAAATGACTGGTCCTAAAGCGGGTGACAGCGGAAACTCAAAGTAAGCAAGATAGTCAGAAGTGATGACTAAGAATGTACAGCCAAGACGACCTTAATAACAGAATGCTTAATAAGCCGAGAGTTGAACAACTTGAAAGTCGCTAATTTTACAACTACATACAATAATAACGCAGTGATAAAATCATCACTTCATCAAATTTCCTGTTATGCATGCAATTTTGTCAGTTCTCAACGACGCCGTCGATAAACTCGGCCAACTCGATGTCGCGCTTCGACAGCCCTCCAACGTCGTGCGTCGTCAGCGTGATGTCCACCTAAAACTCTGCGCGCTTTTTTGCGTGATGTAATTACGCAACGCGCACCGAACAGGTACCACACCTTGTTGTAGACGTTCGACCACTCGGGATGGTGTCCCATGGCCTCAGCCTGCAGCCCCACTCGACTTATGAAGCCGAAAGCCTAAAAATTCAATTTTTTAAATTGTCCCACCCCTGTTTTAGGGACCTAAAACAGGAATATCTAAAGTTTTGCATGCAAGTACCATAGATACCAGTACAACAAATAAATGTTTTCGCATGGCACCTCGTTGAAGTCGTCGAATTCGAACGACTTTGTAATGGCGTCTCGGCCGGTTACAGTGTTCCAACCCGCCTGGAATAGCGGCACCAGCTCTTCGACTTTCTCTTTTCCGCTCAACTTGTCAGTTTTCTCGCCGACGGCACCCTGTAGAGTTGTCAGTCTTTGTAGATCTTGTGGGCAAATTCTCATGGGGAAGCAAAGTTTTATTAAGGGGGAAGATGACGATACCAAATGGGCTCATGGCAGACAAATGCGTTCGACTAACTGACAAAGACATTTGTCGCATCTCGAATGAGAAAATTTTGAAGATCTACTGCAGGCCGACAATTGGAATTTAAACAATTCTAAAACACGTGGGCGTAATCAAACCTTTACCGCTTCCGATCCGGCCATCAGCGACAGCGCAGCGACTTTGTTCACCAGCACCATCTTCGTCGTCAAAATGGAAAATATTCTTCTTGTTTTGCTCTCTTGCAAAATACACCACTGATGGCCTCACTCACTACTACAATACGTTCGAGTCGAGTGTAAAACTTGCGCCGCGCAACGGACAAGACTCCGCTATTCACACAAACAAGTGATCCACTGCGAAGACGGCAGATGTGATGTTGTGCACTTCGCGTGTTATTGCGGTAACTCGCACAAAGTGCAGTGTTGTCCCAGTTGAAATGCGCGCCAAATGGCAAATTCGTCCCAAAATCGCACTATTGCACAAAACCCAATCTACAGTATGATCAACGAAAGCACCGATTGATCTGTCACTCGCGATCGGTAATGCGAACTAGAATCGACGTTGCTAGAGAGAGATCCCAGACGATTATCAATTTCTAGCACTGAATCGACAATTTTCAAATCCTCATATTGTCCTAAACTATCTTCAATTCTTGCCGGAAGCTTCCTCGATAAATTTGGCCAAATTGACGTCGCGTTTCGACAGCCCCTGCACGTCGTGAGAGGACAGGGTGATGTCCACCTAAATGAAGTTGGTGCGTGTTCAGCGGCGGTAATTGCGCAACACGCACAGTTAGAAACGGGCCTTATTGTAGACGTTGAACCACTCGGGGTGGTGGTCCATGGTTTCGGCCTTGAGCGCGACGCGTGTCATGAATCCGAAAGCCTAAAATTAGAATTTTTTATAATACAACACAATTTTGCCTAGATTCCCAACCAGTCTTTCAACAAACGGTTTACCTCGTTGAAGTTTTTAAACTGAAACGTCTTCTTGATGGCGTCTCTGTCGGCTACCGTACTCCAACCAGCGTCCAACAGCGGCTTCAATTCGCCCTGCCTCTCTTCGGCAGTCAACTTGGCCGCCTTTTAGCAATTACAAAATCCGCGATGAAACTGTTCGTAAAACTCCAAAAATATCCCACCATTTTCGTGCTCGCCGTTCTATAACTCTGGAATGTGCACGAATAAAGCTGCCGTGGAAAGTTGGCGCGTAGTCTCAAAAGCGCCAGTTTCCAAAATACCTCGCTTAATGGGTGAAAAGATCACCGCACCGTACGTGAGAGTTGGAAAATATACCGGGTGATGGCCTCAAACCCTCCTTGTGTTCAAAATTACGCAAATTCTAAAGAAATCAATCTATTTTCCAAAGAAATACACTTTTAAACGGTTTTCCCGCTAAGAGCAATCAAACATCGAATTACGCACCATGCGCAACACGCGACGACGACACCGACAACCGATTCTATCTATTACGGTGGAACTACAATTCAAATTCGATCGCTACAGTACCGGCGCCTGAGACCGTCAAAGTTCACAACTCATATCAGTGATAATTCAGCAACTAACCTTCATTCAGCAATCGTTTCACAACTAACGCGAAAGTTATGTAAGTAAAGGAGCCGCGCGCAAACAGGAACAAAACAGCTGTTGAAACAGCACCCCAACACAAAACAGATTATGACCAAACAACTTCGAAAGAAAACGGCTGAGTTCTGCTATGTATCCGCGCAACTTATTGTGCATCAATTAGCTATCATACCTACCCACATAATTGCAACCTAACGTTTAGCTAACCAATTCACTTCACTTCACTGTAGCAAGCAGCTCGTCAAAAGATGCCAAACACAAGAATATCGCACGCCGCAATCGCACAGTTTGCTTCCCACTAAAATTACGCATGTACACATGACGTTTTGCACAGTTCGCGCCAACGGGCAACAATCACGGCGGCAATTCGTTGCGTGCGAAATTTGAAATTGCGCATTCCCATCTTCTCACTGTCTGCAATTTCAAATCTCGCCACTACAGTACACACACAAACCTACACTACGCTATTGGTGGACAGCACAGGCACTTGTGACGGGTAGGAGGGACCCCCCGTCGTTCTAATGTGGGCGTAATCGGTGGGCGCCACGGGGGTACCGGAGGGAACGGGCCTGTTGACCAAGTCCAGCTCCGCGTAATTGTAGCCCTCCATAGTGCGCGGGGGAGGGGGCCTGGGCGGCTTCTGCAAGTGGTGCGTGTTTTGAGGATTGCGTCGATTGGGTAAAATACGAATGAGTGGGACGGTGAGATAATGTGAGTGGATTTTGAAGAATGAGTGCGACGGATTGAGCGAGGGAGGGCTAGGATGGAGCAAATGAGTGAAGAAAATTATGAGAAATTGAAGGAATGCGCCTTTTACGTTAGCCTGATCAATGAAGGAGCGACCATTCAGTAACTTCGAGCGGCATTTGGAAAGTCGCTCATGCAAGTATCGGTTGGGGATGAGTCGAGTGAGTGAAGTGAGTCAGTCAACTTTTAGTGTCCAAGCCGTGTCACATCCAACTCACTTGCAGTGAATACACCGCACGAGGCGCCCCTCCACCACAAATAGGCTTGCACCACCACCAATAGTGAGTGTCTCAGCTACACACAGAGGGTGCACGAAGTAGACGCGGCAAGGCACGGGACGGGGATACGGTAGGGCGCCGCTTTCAAACTTCCGCCTCTTTCTTGACGCGTATTGGCGCGTGCAAAAGGGGTTTGCGTCGAGGCAGCGACGACCTATACCAGTCTTCATAATAGTCCATGTGCGTCTTGCGGTTATCCAAGCTCGTGTGATGGTAGTAGTTGAGTGGCACCTGAAGTCGGGCACAGAATACACCATTTACCGCCACCTCTGCCGCTGTGTTAGCAAGCCGTTGCGTGTTTGTGTTTGCACCAAACACGCAACACGCACCACATACAAACAACGACGAGCACAAAACAGAAAGCGGCAACACTCCACCTTGCGGACATCGAAGGAGAAGACTCGTGGGATCCAAGCGGCGACGAGGGCGAGGAGGAACACGCACAGAAGATACGCAGGCGGGTAAAGACGCAAGACGCACAGGCGGGGACGCCACATACAGAAACGAGGAGACAACTAGACGGCCGCCTCCCGACTGACATAGACCGTGCTAGCGGCGCTGCTGATTAGCGAATGCTTGTCCAGGGTGTCAATTATGGGGCTGGGCGCGTAGTTATAGCCGTAGGGCATATAGGGGCTGTGGGGCGGAGCCCTTACTTCGCCAGGGGAAGAGCCCTGTAGGAGGTTAATGTCCTGCTTGACCGGTTCGGGCTGGCTGTAGCTGGGGGCGAGGCTGGAAAATATTTAAGCATTTTGTTGTAAAAATTTTAAATGATTTGCTTAGTGAAAGTTATGCAGTCTTGAAACATACATACACACAATGGAACTGCGTCACTGGTGTGCGGAGCTCGGTTACCTGAACCCCTTATCAGTTGTATACTGTCACAGTACAAACGCTTTACAACAGTCGGAAAAAAAATCAAACACAATTCCTCACTTTGACTGTTTGGGGAGTGGCTGGGGAGCCGGGCGTTGCATCCTCTTGCCAATGTCTGCAAATGACAATGGAGAGATAGTGATGAAATCATCAGTGTTTTGTCTTAAAGGAAGGTGTTTGATTGGGGTTTCGGTTCCCACATCATGAATAGGCTTGCATGATTTGCAGTGCGTGTCTACACCTGAGTGAAGATACGGTAGCAGCTGACGAGTTGCAAATTTGCATACGTGAAGATTGAAATCGCTATCTGTCACACGATGCGTTCGATTGAATGTTCGCTCTCTCCTTTTCTGCCGCATTGCACGTTTCTCCATAGTACAACGAACGTACAGTATCCCTTGCCTTGCGCGACCATCGTATGGTCTCACGACTGCATCACTTCATTGTCCTTCATGAAACAAGCCATACCCTTGAAGCAGAACATTTGTCGTCGATAGCAGAAGCCGCAGCAGCAGCAGATCAGAAGCAACAAAATGATGAACAGCAGAATCCACAGTATCCACCAGGGAAAACCGCCCGAGGCGCTCAACGCGCCGCTTCGGCCCAACAGCACCTGCTCCACGTTGACCGGGATCCTGGATTGGAAGGGCCCGGGATTTAATTCGAAGTCGCGGGATTAGGTATGTATTGTGAGACTATGTAAACTGTGGCGATACACATAACGGTAGACTGGAATGCGGTACAGTATAAAACAGTGCTTGCTACAATCAAATACAACACACACTGCGCGCGAAATGCAAACGATATAGTACAATGGTACAATAAAACAGAGTATACCCATGGAACACAGCCTAGTACATTGCACAGGAACATACGTACGTCACACCATCCACTGAACAGCAAGCCAAGAACGCACCTGACGTTGTTGTACTGATTCCTGATTATCAGAGCATAGTCTCTCGTCTTGTCCCCGTCGTAGAGCGGGTTGAAGATAAGTGGCGCCATGTAGCAGTCTTCAGAGGAGCCGTTCTGCATTTGATCACAAATCAAACATCTGCACATCACACCCTCTCGGATCACAAACAAACATGTCTTGTTACACACGAAAATCGTTCATGCATGACAAGCCAATTTTAATTGGAAACATCCTTCATACGTCGCTGTTTTAAAACGATTCAAGCTGTTACTGTAACCCATTCAGCAACAAGTCAGTTTCAGCAGTCTCAGACCATCAATCACCACAAACCTTCTGAGGCCTCTCGGCCCTGATGTTGTCCAGATTCTCGTTGATGTTCAGCGTAGTGCCATCGATTTCCCAGAAGATTCCTCTGGAGTCATAGGTGGGCGCTGGGTCGGAGCAGTAGACGACCTTGACTGTGACCACTTCCCCGTTTCTGGTGTAGTTCTGCTGTTGGGCGTCCAATGGGGCGCCTGTATAAAAGAAAGTGAGGTGTGCCGGCTGTCGTGTTCGTAGTTGGCCAGTGAAACTTTTTGAAAAGCTGGAAAAGAGTGAGGTTTGTCAGATGTTGCATCAGATGTCACTTCTAGGAGCTTTGTGAGCACTTTCCAAACGGCTTGGAAAAGAGCACAGTTTTTGGCAGATGTTGTCTTCCCAAGCATGGCAAAGAATGACGTCTGTCAGGTGTTTTCGGATGTCATTCCAGACAGTCAGAGAACAAAATGTGTCTTGTCCAAACGCGGACAACAATATGTTTTAGATGTTTTCAGATAATGCCAGATGTTTTCAGTCAGATGTCAGTCCAGAAAGTTGCGAGAACGATACTTGTCCAAGTGCCGACAAGAACACTATAGCCTGTCAGGTTTGACATTCAGTAACATCACAGGGAGTCACTCACAACCATGCAGCATTTTCTGTCATCTACCCATGTCATACGTCTCAGCAGCCTCACCATAGACGTTCATGGTGATGGTGGGCGCCTGCACGGCTCTCACTCCACCCCCTCCAGTGGGCGGTGTCTCCAGTGTGGGCTGACAGAAGCTCTCCCCTTTGGCAATGACGCTGCAGGCTGCGCACCAGTACTCCCCTGCGTAGCTGTAGTTCCTCAGAGTCACCGTGCAGGTGGAGTCGTAGTACTGAAGCAGAGAAGATGGTAGTGCTGCAGTTGGAGTACACATCCGGTGGTGTACAGTGGTGACTATGAGTAAGTGGTCTCTGCGACACAGACTTTGGGCCAGAGGTTTGGCAAAGCTCCTTTGACGAATACAAAGTCACAGGTCGAGGAGACCTCTGAAATACCATTGACAAAGTCACAAGACCGTCAGTCTACTGAAGCTTATGGTTCAGAGAAGTTGAGAAACAACAAGTGAAGTCAGCCAATCCCCACCACGCATCTGAAGAGCTCACATTGGTCAGCTGTCCACCGTCCGTGGTCACTTGCGTCACAGAGCCCCTTCCCATGCTGCCCGTCGGGTCTCCGTTGCAGGTGGCGTTCACTGCTTCCCTTCTGCCGTCGTATCTGACTCTCTGCAGCCTGGCAATACAACAAAGACCGCTTCAGAGGTGTTTCAGAGGCTACTAATTCAAGCCACTGACAGACCTCCAGATGACAGTGGGCGCGGGGCTGCCCATGACCCGACAGGCGAGCTGCACTTGTCTGTCAAGCTGGACCCTTCCATTGGTTTGCGACACGACTCTGCTCACGTCTTGAGAGGCGAAGTTGGTCTCCACGAGAGCCGGTTTCTCTGAAAGAGTGATGGAGTACCCATGTAAGCATGTGGCTTGAGGTTCCAAAAGCAGCACAATTGTGAAAACGTATGAAACGCCGACAACATACAACACTGGAGATGCAAAACGCAGCAGGCAGAGGTCTTTTCACGTCTAAGCGCCAAACACGAAATTCTCAAACTTTACTGGGGAGAAATAGTTGTGGCGTCGGGATGCTCGTATGGAAGACATTAATATGTATACCTCTTCAGAACACATTGCCACTGACCCCATGGCTGGATCTGCACGGCATAACTGAGCCTGGGCTCAGTGACTTGGTTGCTGGCCTCGCAGGAGACCGACCATCTAATCTGGTTGAAATTGACGGTGAACGTTGAGCCCGTGTTAACCTCGACTCCAGCTTTCATCCAACGGATCTCCCTTGCCGGAGGGTTGCTCTGCACGTCACATCTGAATGAAAGGATAATGATCTGAAGCGTGTGTACGATCAGATGGAAAGCCGTCACACGTTGCACACGTCACACACGTGCAGTGTCATACAGACGTCACACACGTGCACTGTCACACGTTGCTGCTTCAGGTGTGGCCCTGCTGCTTCACATGTGATGCCATTAACTTCAGACATGGTGTCGCACTTACGTAGTTGCTTCAGATAGTGTGTCACAGCCCCCATCTGTGGTAGCACATATCACTGTTTCGAATGTGCCACCACCGGTCACTGATTCAGACGTGATGTGCGAAGTGTTTCAGCTTCAAACGTGTTGGCAGCCATCTGTGACTGTCAGACGCGGAGTCACAGCCGTACAGTGCAGTACATACTTCAGCGTCATCTGTCCTCCACTCTGGCACTGGCCGTCCTGCCCTCTGATGCACTCCACGTAGAAGCTCTGGCCTTCCTGGTCATGGATTATCGGTTCCCGGTCAGCTGCATCCAGGATCCTTGGCTGCTCCATGTAGACGATGCTCATGCGCACCTGAGGAACATTTCAGAGGTGTCAGATGTCTCAGATGTGCCACCACAAGCTCGCAGGAATCTCGCGCCAACCTCCGTCGACTGGCACACTTGCGGCATCTGGGGATCCACAAGCACCCGCGAGTCCTCTCCCACTCTCTGTGGGGGCGTCTCACTGTTGAGGCACTGCCTGGAGCACAGCAGCCTCTGGCCGTTCATCTCCTTGCTCACCATGAGGTTGTCCAGCTTGATCGCCTGCAACACCAAGACTGTCAGCAGTCCACGAATGCAACACATGTTCAGTTTGATTGAATTGGATCAGCTCGGCATGTGAATGAAGCCCGGAGTTCAAGAGATTGCTGATAAAATGACATGGCCATGTGGTGAACTGCGATTGCTATTTGACGCGTTTGAGTGCAACACTTCTGCGTCGGCTGAATGCAGCGCGCAATCTGTCAACGGGCCAACTTGAGTAATATTCAGTTATCTCGTCTTGTTCTTCACTGGCACGTGCATTGTTTTACATACACACAACCGGGTGGTACACCCACTTTGGTGGATGAATACCGTGAGTGTCACAACGTAAATTTGCATTGCTGCATGGACCTCATTCTCGCATGTTATCTTCAAGCTACCGTATGCCAGTATCTTCCCTATCATTCATATTAGCAGTCCACGAATACAACACATACCGTCATTCCAGCCAGCTCGTCTCTGGCGCTACTGGTGGCAGCGTCCAGTCTTTCGGACACGCTTTGTATGCCGGTGACATTGCTTTCGTGACAAGTGGGGCAGGCAAATCGGAGTCGAATGGCGCTTTCGCTGCCCGTGTAGATGCAGTAAAGGGTGCGCATGGCGTTTGGGTAGGTCCACTGGATCTCTGTGACTTCTCTGGGAGTTTCAGAGGGTGTGGTGGTGAGAACAAGTCGTCCCTCGATGCCCCGACCGAGGATCGAACCTACTGGAGCCGCTGGCATGGGTTGTTGACCTGGAGATATGTTGAACATTATTCCAAATTCACGGGCCCTCCAATCCAAACAGGCATTTTCAATCGCACACATCTAAGGGATGGTGGCATACGGCGCCAACCAAACGGGCGGCATTGGATAGTTGCGTTGCGATGGAAATAGAGGTGTTAAAACAGCGTCAAAACTAAAAAAATAATCGTCTAAAATAACTGGAACATATGAAAAGCTAGATCAAAGTATAGCGAAGCAGGCGATTTAATCATTTCTGAGCAGGGAGGGGGCTCTAGAGGGTATACGGTATGCTCCGAATTAGGGGAGGGGGGGGGGGGTCACATTACTTACCAGTAATTGCTACAACACAATATCGTATCAATAACGCTAAAATTACAAAATCACGTACCTTGGCCCGGCCCAACTGCCGCGAAGAGCAGCGTGGCCGGCAGCAAGATTACCATCCTCCCCATTATGCTGCTGATGTGACGCCTGCAACAATCTCGGTTACAGAGACAATTCTCACGCTCTCCCACTGTCCACAAAATGTGCTGTAAATGGAAACTCGCGCCGACGACCTAGCACACACACACACGCACACACTGCCAGTGTCTTTCCTTCTCTTTACACAGTGGCGCCTGGGTAGTTAGTTGCCTAGTTGGTGAGCCCACCTTTCGGGCGGGGGGGGGGGGGGTGCCCTTCACGCAGTTGTGCACATTCTGCATGCATGGAGAGGGGGGGGGGAGAGGGGGGGGGGGGGGCGGACCAGGAGAAGATGGGAGAGGGAACGACGACCTTGCGAGCCAAACATCAGGAGACGACGCCGCCGCGAGCGTCTCTTACGAGCCTTACAGTAGGCGGTCTGAATAGTAGTCTGAGGAAAGATAAGTCAACGATGTGCAGCAGGCTCCACACACGTGCGGCATGAAAGCGCTACACGCAACACAAATCGTTTCACACTGTGAACGGCCACAGCTCTGTGGCCATCTTCTCTTTTGTGCATTGCCTGTTTCTCCAACACACAACCACTGTTTGATAGGAACACCCAACTGTCTAGCCGATCCAACCCAACCGTTACCATTCCACCGTTCGTGACTCAAATCCTCAGTGCTGCGCTGCCTGCAGGTACAGTGTCGCGCACTCGGACATCCCTATTGTCGAACAAAAGGCCAACTGGGGAGGAAGGAACACAACAAAAGCTTTGGACCCGCCGGCCGGACGACTGTTCTCACAGGGGATTTCTTACCACCCCCTCCCCCCCCTCCCTCCCCCTCCCCCTCCCAACGTGGCCATTGTCCACACATTGGGGGGGGGGGGGGGGGGGGTAAGTGTGGAGAAGGAGAGGGTTGAAGGGGAGGGGGGGGGGGGGGGGGGGGGGGGGGGGGAGGGGGGGTAAGAGTCCAGGCCCCAGGACAACAGACAGCTATAACCCCAGCCTCCTCAACCTTGTTTGCCATTGATCTCTCGTTCTGAGAGCGGTGGGCGCAGCACACCTTTGGCAATTTGGGCAGTGAGGAAGGAATAAGGTGACAGCAATCGACTTACACTTCCACCCCCCCCCCCCCCCTTTCGAGAACGTTTGTGGAAGGATGCGGGCAATTATCTCGAGACACCCCCTGCCAATATCGATGTCGTCGATGGAAGTCCTTTCACCAAGATCACTGGCTTGGAAGACAATTAGGATGGAAAATGAGGGGTGGGAATGAGTGGTCAACACTTTGGCATTGCCGTGTCACAGTGCGCAAGGGACAAGCAGGACTGTGGCAATGTGGGCAGACATACTGCACCATAAATGTTGTGACAAGCAAAGATTATCAAAATATGAACAATCGAGGTCTCACACATGTGATACACTGTACTTACATAGACCCATGTAGGTGATACACAATCCATACTGTCCCCACAAGTATGTGGAGAAAGAACACGGATAAAGCAATTCCGATCGCCCGATTCGCGCACAGCGACGCGCTTTTGCTCTCATTCAGCTCTCGCCCCTTTGCAAGCCGGCAGTCAGTCGGCCACACCTCTGTGAGCTATGCAAACAGTGTGAACCGCACACGCTAGTGCCACCCCGCATTGCCTGGACTCTAACACATATTTGCGCCGTTCGCTGCCTTGTTTGTGCCCGACAAGGTCCACTGCCCTGACCCCACTCGCTCGAACTACATAGGCGAGGGCATAGGACACAGGACGCGACACAACAAGCACACAAGACAGGCATACAATACATAGAACACATTACAGACAACTGCGCTGAACTCATTGGACTATACCACGTAATGAATCAATACGATTAGATTTCTGAATGACAGAGATTATTGCATTTATGACAGAACGTTAGCAGAGGTTTATGACGAAAGCAGAGGTTTCGCAGACGACGACGGGGCGGAAATCTACCCGTGCAACAGTTGTTGCAATTCAAGTTAACGGCGAAACCACAAAACAGACGTCCATAAATTGAGAAACGAGTAGCTCTAGGCACAAAGACGTCATCTCTCAAACAAGGAGCACCGACGCACACAGCACACTCACACCTGACCAATTCTACAACAAATTTCAGGATTCAAACTGAAAACACGCACAATAGCGGCGCACAAAGGGAGAGACAAGACAAGGACGCCCGGGCAGAAACCCACTCTGGCGTGAATGCGCATCACTACTCAGTGGTACAAGGCCGCTCACAAAGCGCGCGCAGCGACTCTCATTTCTACTGGGCTCCTTCCAACCTGCGCCGCCACGCAGCACAGTAAACAGCACGGCGAGTGAGTCCCTCTTGTCCGTCTGTTCGTCCAGTGGGGAACGCACGGACTCGCGCGAGTACCTGGCACACGCGTACGCGCGCGCGCACATTGGCAATTCAAAGTCGCTCCGTCTGCCTCCCCTACCTGCCTATACATAGGCCGCATGACAGGCTAGAGAACTGAGCAAATAGTAGGGGTGGTTGGGGCGAAAGCGAAATGCCGCAGCCACCGCCGCGCCGTATGATTGGAGTGGCGTTTCGATTCTGAAAAGGCGACGCAAAGCCGCTTGGCTTCGCTGGAAGTACGGTGTGAATCATTGTTCCAGGATTAGCCGTGTGGGTCTATGGTGCGCTACTGTGCTGTGCGTCAGGTGTGCACAAGGAAGGAGAATGAAATGGGGTTACAAAGAGAGGATGCTGAGTCACAAGGCACGCTGTCTCTCCTCCTGAGATGAGATGAATTCGCAACCGCTGACGAATAGGGACCACAGACAAGTAGGAATAGACAAGTGGGTACAGATTGACTAAAAGAATGCGCAGTGATAGGACGCACTGCTGGATAGATCTAGCAACTATGTAGATACAGTAGTGTCGTTCGCAGTTGACGATACAGTAGGCTGACTGTGGCGTCATTCCTACCTACACACACGTACACACGCAGCACTGCATCAGCGGCAAACGTCTTAGGTGAATTGTTTTCCTGTCGCAACACAGTGGCAGCAGCACCCCGTCTTCGTTTGGTAGCCTCTCATTCACACGCGCGCCTCGCCTCCCTCCTTCCCTATCTCTCGCAGGCCCGCGGCCCTAAAAACCTGTTCCCTTCCTCCCTCCCGCGTCTTGCCTCTCTAATCCACTCGCTCCTACCTCCATTCCTTCCTTCCTCTTGACTGCTGCAGTGTGCAGAAGGGTGGAATGCGCTACTCTAACGCATGCAGGACGAGTGAGTCACTTCTCGGTCTACTTGACTGACTGCGTTGCGAAGGCACGGAGGGAGGAATTTCTGGCCTGGGATTTGCTGGGGGGAGATGGTTATCGTGCCTCGCAAAGTCTATTCCGCGCTCCTCACAGCAGAAAGTGGGACAACCGAGTAGTAACGCATGGACAGTGGAAGTGAAACGACCTACTCTACTCGTACTCCATGACCTTCCTGCTAGTTGCTATTCCTCGC
>JASAMZ010009319.1:0-16204 GCA_030248115.1 Linhomoeus sp. GSCO2_2 | reverse complement strand
GCACAAACTGCGTCTCGAAGCCGATCATCTCCGCCTTTGACTGAAAGGAGAGAAGTGCTGAACATTGAGCTACATGCTGACGCAACCTTTCGCACTTCCCAATGCGCCAACCGTATACACCAAACTACTCTCTCCCATACGTCACCATGGCTACTGTAGTCTCATCTACATACAACTGACTTCTTCCTCTCGCCTACCCTGCGAATGTCCTTCCAAACGGCGTCGGCAAAGGCCGTCTCATTCTCAGAGATCAGGTCACGCAGTCGACCCAATTGAGCCTTTCGGTAGGCCAGAGGGCGGGTCTTCTCGCTGTTATAGGCACCTCTCAGCTTCTGAACTGTCTCCGCGTACCGCTGCTCTGTCGAGGGGGACCTATCTGAGTAAGGGTGCGGGACGAGTGGAGCCGCTTTGGGTAACTAACGTTTGCAGGTAACCCAGTATGGGACTATAGCCTTGTTACTGTAGTAAGTAATGTATAGGGCATGAGTCTGGTACGCTTCGCCCCCCCACCCCCCCCTTCCCTCGGTGTCAGAGGACAGCTCAGGTTACGTATCCTATCGTCCCCCCCCCCCCCCCAACCTGTGATCTGTGCCAGTTTGCCGACGGAATCCATGGCAGTGTCTTTGTCTTGCACCATGAATCGAAATCAATCCTGTAATTCTTTCGATAGACTGAAAGTGAGTAAGTAACCGTAGTGAGGCCTAACTTCACTCTTATAGAAGAATAGTGCGTGAGTACCGAAGGCCAACAGAGTGCGCGCGTACCAAGGACGTCGTCTATAGTTCGCGCACACTTTGCTGACTTCTGACACGCGCTCACTATTCTCTATAGACATAAGTGCCAGCGGGTGGGAATCGTGCAGACGCATGAAGTGATCGGAAGCTTAGAATTTTTCTTTTAAAAGTGGTACTACCAAGGTTGCAGAAGCTTCTTCGAAATAAGTGACGGCTTTCGCTGGCACGGTCTCCATTATAACAGTTCGCGTCTACGTGCGTACATTGTGCACGTACAAATTGTCCTTTATACAATGTATTTGCGTAGCGCTTTGAGCTTTAACCAAAGGAACCCAAGCAGAGTAATTGTGTCGCCATTTCTTAAATGAAGTGCGCTGAACTCTGACTTCGAATTAGGTCCCGCCGGAGACACAAGTTCTTTTCTTTATAGATTACCACCGTTTTCAACACCACACTTTGTATGAAACGTATGTATTGTACCGAGGTTCACTGGAGAATTTTAGTTGGTGCACTAGATACTATTCAGGCTCAAGCACGGAGATGGGCCGGGCGATCACGGAGAAGTTTGCCAGACTAGGGGCATCGTTGTCGCTGCATGGGCGGAATGAGGACGCTCTGAACTGAACACCATCGTCGAACTCTGCAGGAACGCCGGTCTCAGCAACGACAAGGTCGCCACTTCGACTACTGTGGATTCTCGCCATTGTCGCAATCCAGCTACGCTACCATGTATACCTATGTGCGAGCACGGGTGCTTATTCTACCGGGTTTTTTCGCCCGGCCTCAGCCGGGCGAACCCCTACGAGAGCTTATCGTGCGTGCGTCCGTTCGTGCGTCCGTGTGTCACGCTCTTAGATCTCAGCGTTGGTAAGTCGTAGGAAGGCGATCTTGGGCTTTATGGATAGCTCTCGACTCACTGGTAATGTCGCTAAGAGACTTCGAAATTCAAAAGTTTGAATTGCGCGCGCTACAGTAACCCGAATGTTCAAACTGAAAACGGCTATTACTCGCTCGTCTTACGTCGTAGAGCGGCGTGCGATAGGTCAACTGAAAGGTCTCGACGTGCGCTTTCGTTTGGCACAAAAAATTTTCGTAATTACGCAAACACGCAACACGAAAAGCGACATTCTCGCGTTTTTAACGCAGAAATCGCTCTAACTCGCTCAGCGTGCGTCGTACGGAGACGATCTTGGGTTGGTTGGATAGCTCTCGACTGACTGATCATTTGTTCTTCTATTGGTCGAAACTCAAAAGTTTGAATTTCGGGAGCTACAGTAACCCAAAAGTTTAAAACGCAAAACTAATCTAACTCGCTCGTCTTCCGTCACAGAGAGACGATCTTGAGTTCCTTGAGTAGGTTTCGGTACACTGATAATTCCGTTAAGAGACTTCGAAATTCAAAAGTTTGAATTGCGCGCGCTACAGTAACCCGAAGGTTCAAACTGAAAACGGCTATTACTCGCTCGTCTTACGTCGTAGAGCGGCGTGCGATAGGTCAACTAAAAGGTCTCGACGTGCGCTTTCACTTGGCGTAAAAATTTTGTTAATTACGCAAACACGCACCACGAAAAGCGACATTCTCGCGTTTTTAGCATAGAAATCGCTCTAACTCGCTCAGCGTGCGTCGTAGAGAGACGATCTTGAGTTGCTGGATAGCTCTTGACTCACTGATCGTTTGTTCTTCTATTGGTCGAAACTCAAAAGTTTGAATATCGCGAGCTACAGTAACTCAAAGGTTCAAACAGCAAATGGGCCCTAACTCGCTCGTCTTACGTTGTAGAGCGGCATTCGTTCGACCGTTTGAAAGCTTGCGTGGAGGCAGTTGTTGAACGGTCATTCCTAAAGAAATACTTTTGTTTTTTTAAACCCTTGTCTTACGAACAACTTTGTCTGCTAAAAAAATTAATCCCGGGCGATCCCAATGTTGCCTTGCAACAACCGCTCAGAAATGCGTGTGTCTTGCTCAAAAAATTAATCCCGGGCGATCCCAATGTTGCCCTGCAAGAACCCCTCAGAAAGGAGCGTGTCAGAAGTAGCGCATGAGTAGTGGACTCCGGGCGGGCGCGCGTCATATCGGAAAGGCTTCGAAATACTTTACATAAGTATCCACTCTTTTACTCTTCCACTTTAAAACACTCACAAACCACTCTGTATTAATAAAACAACTCAACTTTTTTAAAACAGCTTGTTCCGTAAATAAGCCCCGGGGCTTAAATTCGGAATTGGCACCTGTCCCGACCTGATACTTCTCCCGAAATTAAGCCCCGGGGCTAATTATCGGAAAGTTCCAATTCTTACCACAGACGAATCTGCCGCTTGCGTGTGGCGTTTCTTGTATTTTGTGACACATATACTGCTAAAATGGAAGTTTAGTATGTCAAAATAATCGCTTCACTGATACAATGTTACGATTCATATTGAAAGCAGTAGAAATCATGGCACAATCCGTGTATTTTGAGTACAAAATGCGTCGTTGGCAATGAAAATTGGGGACCTGCGCTGTTAAGTTTGTCCCCGAAAATAAGCCCCAGGGGCTTATTTTCGGAAAGAAAACTTAAAATAAGCCCCATGGGGCTTATTCTTGGAGGGGCTTATTTACGGAAAAACCCGGTACGCCGCCTTGTAGCAACAGCCAAGCGATTTCGATTTTGCCTGCCAGACTAGTGTCGATTCCTGAAACGCGTTGCCGTCTCGCTGGCGTCGTTCCGTGTGTCTTTGTGTTTACATTTGAGCAAAATGTGGCCACATCGACGCAAAATGCCCTTTCCGATATCGGGTTGAGCGCGTAAGCGCTCAACCCAATTTGTTCGGCAGAGGTCTAGTGCGCCTCCAGGGACTATGGGTTAGTACTACGTCATATAGGTAGACTTAACCGATCGGGCTGAAATTTTCACCATAGACGTTCATAGTAACAAGAAGTATTGTGCTAAAATTTCAGCCAGATCGGTTGCGTGGTTCCCGAGATATTAAACAAAAACTGTCGAAAAATTCAGCGATCTTCATCTGATTGCCATGTTTTCGGCCTCGTTTTCGCGAACGGTACTAGCTAGGAGAGTGGTTTATGGCTCGTTAGAATTGTCTAGTAATGGCATTTTTTGTATTAAACAAGCTGTGTGTGTAAAAAGTTCAACCTGTACTTTGTGTCTGTCAAATCTTGGTGAAGAGTATAGTGAGCTTCATTCGCATAATTAGCCGTATCTAGAGAAGGTATCTTGAAAACGTGTACCACTATTAAAATGCAGCTATTACCACGATACGGTTGTCTGTACAACTGATCTAAAGCTCAGTGATATCGCCGCGTTCGCTATATGGTATCGGCATGATACGACGCCGTTGATCTGAAGTTTTATACCTGTGGGAATACGGCACATCGAACAAAAAACTTGCCAACTGTTTGGTGCAGTCGTTCTCTACCAGCAATTTCGTTTGATTGCGTCTTCGGCGTTATGACGCTTTTGTCAATTCATAGAATTTTGGCAAATTGTGGCGTATTTCTATACAATTCCACAATTGCAAACAATTTTGTTTGTGTTACAAATTATCTGCGGTCTATGCTCTTTCCATTTCTGAAGAAATTTCGCCGCTAGTCCATCAGGCGACAGAGTCGATTTTCGACATTTTTACATTTTAATTGTAAATATCTCTAAATTGCAATATTTCAAAACTGTAGAACCATGTCACAAATGCTAATAAGCTTCCGACCTTTCAATTTCTGCATTCACATTCGTCAATAAATGGCGTTCCATTTTTGTCAATTTATGAAATTTTGACAAATAATTGCGTATTTCTATGAAATTCCACATTTGAAAAAAATTTCTTTTGTGTTACAAATTATCTGCGGTCTATGCTCTTTCCATTTCTGAAGAAATTTCGCCGCTAGTCCATCAGGCGACAGCGTCGATTTTCGACATTTTTACATTTAATTGTGAATATCTCCAAATTGCAATTTTTCAAAACTGAAAAACTATGTCACAAATTCTTATTGGCTCACGACGTTTCAGTTTCTGCATTCAAATTCGTCAATAAATGACGTTCTATTTTTGTCAATTTATGAAATTTTGACGAACAATTGCGTATTTCTATCAAATTCCACATTGACAAAAAATTTATTTTGGGTTACAAATTATCAGCGGTCCGTGCGCTTTCCACTTCTGAAGAAATTTCGCAGTTAGCTCATCAGGTGAAAAAGTCGATTTTCGACATTTTTGAATTTTAATTGTGAATATCTCGAAAATGCGAAATTAGCAACAGAAACGGACATCGGATCCGTACTCAGCGACCTTGACTCTACTTGACCACATATGCCACATATCTTACTTCGGTGCCACGGACGGACGGACACACAGACAGACAGACAGACAGACAGACATTGTCATCCGTATATATACACCTCGCCGCGCTGAGGCGCGGCGAAAAAATCAACGGGGTCGGCTAAGTGTTGCGGCCGTGGGGCCCGATAAAAAAAATGGCCGAAATTTTGGCAAAGTCCCACTCAAGACGGCCGAGCTCTAGTGGTGCAGGCTGGAGCGCCAATCGAAGTGATCCGGTCTAGACCACCATAGGGCGAACTGAAGTGTAAAACATTTCATCTTTCTAAGTCATACCACTAAAAAGTTACGCGGTGACAAAGGTCCCACCGAGTACGGGTCCTGGGCACGGCTATAGACGGCCGAGCTCTACTGGTGCATGCTGGGGCGCCAAGCGAAATTGTCCGGCAAAGAGTACCATAGGGTGAATAAATGTGTAAAACATTTCATCTTCCTAGGTTGTTTGGTTCTTGAGATACGGATGCCCAAAGGTTGAAACCGGTATGCGCGCGGATCTCGGCTCACTTACGCCGAGCTCTACTGGTGCAGGCTGGGGCGCCAATCGAAGTGATCCGGTCTAGACCACCATAGAGTGAATATATGTGTAAAACATTTCATCTTCCTAGGTTGTTTGGTTCTTGAGATACGGATGCCCAAAGGTTGAAACCAGTACGCGCGTGGATCTCGGCTTACTTACGCCGAGTTCTAATGGTGCAGCCTGGGGCGCCAATCAAAGTGATCCGGTCTAGACCACCATAGGGTGAATAAATGAGTAAAACATTTCATCTTCCTAGGCTGTTTGGTTCTTGAGATATGGATGCCCAAAAGTTGAAACTGGTATGCGCGCGGATCTCAGCTCACATACGCCGAGCTCTGGTGGTGCATGCTGGGGCGCCAATCGAAGTTGTCAATCAATGAGAGTGGACTCTAGAAGGGGGGGGTGGGGGGTTGGTGACAGAATGGTGTTATGACGAAATCGTAAATTCGTATAGTCAATGTCGAAATGAACTGTAGAGTTGTGATATGTATTGGAGGTGTTGTGAGTGGATTCTAGAAGGGTGGTGGGTGACAGAATGACGTTATGACGAAATCGTAATGCGTATAGTCGTATAGCTGTCTGTGCATCCAACCTCCTGAGGCCAGACCTGTCTCATGTCTGTGCATCCAATCTCCTGTGGCCAGACCTGTCTGTGCATCCAACCTCCTGTGGCCAGACCTGTCTGTGCATCCAACCTCCTGTGGCCAGACCTGTCTGTGCATCCAACCTCCTGTGGCCAGACCTGTCTGTGTGCATCAAACCTCCAGTGGCCAGACCTGTCCGTGTCCCCACACCTAAAACAGCAATCCTTTCAAAGCAGACCTGTCTATGTCGCCTCTCAGCAAACCCGCTCTATGCCTCCCCCCCCCCCCCCCCCCCCCCCCCCCCCCTCTGTAGGTGCCCACTCTGTCGACATGGACAGGGTGTGTATTCCAGGAAACGTCCCCCCTGCTGGGGCGTAAGGACAGGTGAATTTGTTCGTCCTTATGAAGACTGTTGATGAACAGGCTTTGTATCTCAGATGACTTCGGGCCCTCTACTACACGAACAAATTCAGCGTGCTCTGTATATGGGTGCCCAACTCTCACTAAATTATGAGTCTCTGTGTTTGTCGTTTGTGTACTTACTGCAAAACGCTTACCCAGCATTAGTACAGAATGTGCATTTACCAACATTAATATCTCCAGAAGCTCTGTTAGCAGGTGAAGCCATCTACTTGCGTGCATGGCTGAGCAGTCAAAGTGGGAGTTAGCCATGGGGTCCATCACCCTTGCGTACGTTGCGCTGAGTGCGGACATTGTGTTGTGTGAGATGCGGTGGCAGGCACTGAAGCCACACACGCGTGTTGATAGTGGTAAAGTGCGTTTGCCGCATGTACGTTGTGCGTACGTGACAAGCTCCGTGCGCGTGAACAGAGCACGCTGAATTTGTTCGTGTAGTAGAGGGCCCGAAGTCATCTGAGATACAAAGCCTGTTCATCAACAGTTTTCATAAGGACGAACAAATTCACCTGTCCTTACCCCCCAGCAGGGGGGAACTTTCCTGGAATATCTTTTCGCCCGTCTCTCACTACGTGGGCCTGAGCTGGGCTCTAAATGCCAGGTTTTCAGTCGATATTCCCAAATGGAGAAAGTGTACATCATCATGTGAACTACAAACAGCCTTTCCACAAAGCAAACCGCAACAGTTCGGCGGCGATAGAGGTTAGCTTACAGTGGCAACTATGTATCGGCTCACGTTGAATCACCAGACCTGCCTACGCAGACAGACGGGAATCACAACAAACTGCCTTCTGAGACTGAAACCAAATATCTGCTGTCTGAACCACTTAGCGCTAGAGATGCTCGGCAACAAATGCCACAGACGTTTAGAGCTAGTATCGACTCGCGTGCAACCGGACAGTTGTGCTTCCGCATGCTTTGCGTCTTTGTTGGCTCATGGGATCTGGGATGAGGACCTCCTCATCCTCCGGGGGTGACCTTCAGCCAGATGTAGGAACCCTCTTTCACAACGGTGTCGGCCTCATTAGGCACCTCGGCCATCAGGGCGCAACCGGTGGAAGAATCGACGCTGATATTCTTGCAGTCGACGCGAGTGGCACAGGCGTAGGCGCACTTCTGGGCGTCCAGCTTCCCCAGAGTGCCCAGGATTGGAAAGATGTCTTTCGGGGACTCGTCCTTCATCAGCAGTGGAAATTGGGAATTGGACGCTGTAAGACGCTGCGCTGCCTTTAGTTACGTAACTAACGTGTGATCCGGACAACGGCCGGGCAAGCATCAAATATTGCAACGCACGTACGCACGCACCGACGCACGCACGCGCGCACGCACGCACACACACACGCGCGCACGCACGCACGCACGCACGCACGCACGCACGCACGCACGCACGCACGCACGCACGCACGCACGCACGCACGCACGCACGCACGCACGCACGCACGCACGCACGCACGCACGCACGCACGCACGCACGCACGCACGCACGCACGCACGCACGCACGCACGCACGCACGCACGCACGCACGCACGCACGCTCACACGCACGCATGACCACTGTTCTCTCCAACCCACCACGAGCGTGGCACAGGAAAGGTACGCCTCCAGAGCTGACGCAGTTAGTGTCGGCAACCTCTGAGCTGCCGTAGACTCCGGCGATTGCGCAGTTCTGGTCATCGTCCTCGTTGCCGTCCCAGTCATCGGGCTCTCCTGGGCTCCTCCAGTCGGTGTCGTCGGCCTCCACCTCCTCCCCTTCGAAAATGGTCCAGACCCAGCCAGCTTTAGGGTCAGACTGGCTTTCCCGCTGAGTCAGGCCGACCCAGAATCTTTTGTCGCCGCTCGTGAAGCCTGGGAATCACGAACGACGATGAACAACACTGGTGGTTTCAAAGTGACGCGAAATTCTGACACAAATGGTGCCTACTACTGTATTCGATAGAGTGTCAGAATAGTAAGTTGAGCATTTCTTCGGGGAGTATCGCCGCAGTTACCTCGAGTTTCCAGAGAAAGTTTGTGCCATTGTTGGGCAATCGATGCCTGTAAGGCGCACTGGTGGGTACTGATCCATAAATGGATCAGGAATGTTCGCCGCAGGTTCACTTTGGAATAAAGAGGGTCTAAATGGGACGACTACATCTATGGAAAAATATTGCTAAGTTTTAGCCATTTGAATTGCCGAAATCTGCCATGTTTGAAAAAACCTTGAAAATATCCATAATTTCGTAAATTCTAAAATCTGAAACTGCTGTATAATTACTTGACATACTACGCCCGACTCATCCACACAAAGATATTTTGAATTTTAGTTGTTTGAAATTGTCGAAATTTGGCAATTTTGAGAAAAACCTTGAAAATATCCCTAAATTCGTTAATTATAAAATATAGAACTATTTGCTAAATAGTTGGCAGACTATGCCCGACACAACCATGCAAAGACATTCTGAAATTTAAACTATTTGAAATTGTCGAAATTTGGCAATTTTTAGAAAAACCTTGAAAATATCCCTAAATTCGTTGATTATAAAATATAGAACTATTTGCTAAATAGTTGACAGACTATGCCCGACACAGCCATGCAAAGACATTCTGAAATTTAAGCTAATTGAAATTGTCGAAATTTGGTAATTTTGAGAAAAACCTTGAAAATATCCCTAATTTCGTCAATTATAAAAATCTGAAACTATTTGATAAATACTTGGCGGACTATGCTCGATACATACGTGCAAAGAAGTTTTGAAATTTAAGCTGTTTGAATTTGTCGAAATTTGGGAATTTTGACAAAACCCTTGAAAATATCCCTAATTTTGCTAATTATAAAATCTGAAACTATTTGATAAATACTTGGCAGACTATGCCCGACACATTCGTGAAAAGAAAATTTGAAATTTAAGCTGTTTGAGATTGTCGAAATTTGGGAGTTTTGACAAAACCCTTGAAAATATCCCTAATTTCGTTAATTATAGTTGCTGAAACTATTTGCTAAATACTTGGCAGACTATGCTCGACACATCAGTGCAAAGAAGTTTTGAAATTTAAGCCGTTTGAAATTGTCGAAATTTGGGAATTTTAACAAAAACCTTGAAAATATCCCTAATTTCGTAAACTATAAAATGCGAAACTATGTCACAAATTCATCGCATAGTATGCCCTTTCCATTTCAGCAAAAACTTTGCCGCTCCGACTTGTTAATAAAAGTGTCATTTTTGACATTTTCATATTTTAATTGTAAATATCTCGAAAATGCGAAATTAGCAACAGAAACGGACATCGACGCGTTACTCAGCGCATTTGACTCCATTGGGTGGCACTAACCGTCATGTCTAGTTTTGTGACACACACACAGACAGACAGACACACAGACACACGCACGGACAATAGCGTCCGTATATATACTCGCCGCGCTGGGGCGCGGCAAAATAAGCAACGCCCTCCTACGTAGGTGTGACAGGTGGGCGCTGAAACCAGGCGACGAAGTCGTTATCAAAGGTATAGGCAACTGAATGTACCAATAGGTATGGACACTTTAAATGTTTAACTGCTTGATTAATTAATATAGCAGTCAAAGAGGAAGCAATGAACCAACCTTGCGAGATCGCCATCACGCAGCACAGCAAGACTGTTGCTGTGGTTGGTGTGAAGGAATGACGACCAATTCCCATGTCTGTTGCTTACTCGATTGCTTTCAATGACTTGTACGGCACTCTGAGCGTTGGAGGGTCAAATTATACTTCGTTAAGGCCAGAAAATTAGGTTAAAATTTCTGATCATAACTATGTACGTGTAACTCCAGAGCCGACCTATCCTACAGTAAATCTCTAGCGCACTGGAATGAGTCCATATACCGACATACAAGCGATGCCAATAAAATCTGTCGTTGCCATGCGTGTTCGAAAGCTAGTCGAGTGATCAGAATTCGTGTCGTTCCTAGTGAGTAGTATGATATCGCATTCTGCTAGTGAGACGAATGGAACACAGTTCCTCTACAGTGCACTTTGCCTAACCGAGAAACGGATTCTGCTACTCGTCAAACCGGCAACGGATGCTCGTCTAACTGGGAAAACGACCCAACGATAAACAGTCTATGGGAACTCAGTGACACTGAAGTGGGGACAGCCACAAACCGTCCGATAGCAAAACTTCCCGTACTGAGTACTCCCACCACACCGCTTGACTTGCCTTCTTAGCAACGAATGCAGAACTCATGATTCGCGGACGAGCAACCGCCTTTGAGTTACATTGCACTTGGCTTGGCGCAAGCAAACGGCAAACGCAGATTTTATTGACAGACAGCTTGAACCAACTCGTCTGACAGTGTGGGAAGGTGCAGTACTGCATTACACTATGGTGAACGTGTGAGAACGCTATTCGACAGCGATATTCGAATTGTCAGTTCTGCATTGCAACCATCGAGGCGGCAATACGCGAAAGACTGTGGAGAAGTCAGAACAAATTGCACTGTGCATGCAATTCATAGAACGACGCACTGACAGAACGGGTGGGCTGCCCACAGCATGCGAGACGAGGTATGGAATATCCGTAGGTCAAGCTCGACTCCAGAAGGCGAAAGAATCGTCGCCAATGAAGCTGCCCTGTCCACCTTCAGCAGTCACGCTTCCGTGGAGGAGGCAGAGTCGGCGCTGACTGTCGTACATAGCTGAAGAGAAGGCAGTATGTGCCATTGGCACTGCAGCGCTGGCCGCAGCCGTTTTAGTTGGCCGTCATGGTGGAACGCTCGTTCGAGAGAAGAGATGCAGTGGCAGTGTCAGCAGTGGCAGCCTGTGAAACAAACGGTTCCGTCTAAATGAGCGGTTTTGAAGATTCGGAATACACTGCGACCAATGCGTGCGTGCTTACGTGCATGCGTCCTTGCGCGCGTGCTTCGGTGCGATTCGTGCGTGAGTGTGTGCGTGCGTGCGTCCACGCGCGAGTCGTGATAGTATTGTGTATGGTACCTACATAGGTACCTGGTCGCCTGCTTGCTTTGACGGCCACAATTCGAGGTACCGTTTTGGTTAGCTCACTATTTACTTTCGGTGCGCGCACACTTTGATTGGTTTGGCTGAACCTTCTTTTCTTGTTATGCATGTATTTCTAGTTATGCACTTTGTTTGCTTCTGGTATGGGCCTTTAGTAGGTTTGTTTGCTCGTTTTCTTCTTTTCGATGAAACGGTAGATTAGACAGTAGCTCATTTGAAGGACAGCCCAAGGAAACGTTGCGACATCGCATACAAACACTTCATCGTGCGACGCTTGCATTGCGACAAACGCTGTTGAATAGCCAATTCAGCGCAATAGCAGCGAACACAATAATATCGGTCAGCGTTAATCCAAGTCGTGATCGAGAATGGCTATGTTTGTGCATTGCATGGTGTCGGCAATAAGGGAATCCCACTGATATTGGGAGTAAGTGCGCATTTCGCTGACGAAATGTCGAAAACACAATATATGTAGGCGCCGATGCAACCAGAGTAATGTTTATCTTCTATAGTATATCTCGGAGCGAACCTTCAACTATACCAAATAAAACTTTAAATGTTGTATAATTCATATTTTATAAAATTAAATTTTTATCACGTCTGAAGTATTATTTTAGACTTCGTATCGCGAGTATGACAATTGCCGAAATCCAAGGCTGCTGACAGGTGAGCATGTCTGCTGATAGCTAGCTACACGTGATTACTGTGCAAGCTTCGTAGACTATGATCAACCTATATTCAAATTTTCAATTTTTGTTTAAGAATTACTGCAATGTTCTTTGTCATGCATCTACGTCAGTGAGGCAGAGATCAATCGGAAGTAGGAAGAGACTTAAAAGAAGGATACGGTAGCATTAATTGAGGTTTGAAGAGGCAGTGGAGTGGGGTGTGTGCCGGTCTTTCTCAGTTTGCACACAAGCGTGGCCTCAATCAAAGACGACTGACTGCCCCCCGGCTCTGCCAAGTCCGCCCTCCAAATCGGTATAGGGTTTCATGGACGGTTGCGGGGGAAATGGGACGCTCGCTTGAGAAATGGGCCACAGTGAAATGGACCTATGAACGCCTGACAATTATGGCCAGGCCGTTTCGATTCCCTCCTCAGCTGAGGCCGTTTCTGTACTGGGGAAGGGTCGTCGGCTGCATATGGCTCGCCAACTCGACAGAGCACCCTTTCGTGAAGCTCTTTCAGCTGTTGTACTTCACTGGGACGACCGCCGTCATAGCTGGCGTCATGGCCAAGGAGTTGTATGATCTCCAGGAGATGTGGCCCTTCTCTCTCGATAGCAGGAACGCCATGACGGTTCTGCTGGCGATCTACTATTGTCAGGCGCTCACTTGTCAGCTCTGGTGTTGCAGAGGTCAGTATGCGCTGAGGGCAGCGTTGGGAGACGACCTTGAACAAATCAGTAGGTGAGATTGAAGACATTTTCCATCTGGCCAACCAGGCAACGTCCGATCATTGTGGAGTTTCAGGGAAATTCCAGCCCGCCAGATTGTCGCGTCGTTTCAAGGTCGTCACTAGCGCCATCATAGCAGGTTGCGGTCTCGTCCAGCTAGTGGCTCCGTCATTATTGTTTGCATCAAGACAAGGACTGGTTAGGCTGCCGTTCACTATCGAGATTACAGGTGGCCACAAACACAATCGTCGTCGTCGTCGTCGTCGTCGTCGTCGTTGTCGCCGTCGTCGTCGTCGTCGTCGTCGTCGTCGTCGTCGTCGTCGTCGTCGTCGTCGTCGTCGTCGTCGTCGTCGTCGTCGTCGTCGTCGTCGTCGTCGCCGTCGTCGTCGTCGTCGTCGTCGTCGTCGTCGTCATCGTCGCCGCCGCCGCCGCCGCCGTCATCGTCGTCGTCGTCGTCGTATACGTTCCACATGCGGCCACTATTTGGACACCAGGGTTGCTATGGGCCGATTGTATCGCATTCGTCTGTCTGGCGAGCAGTGTTTGGACGAGTCCCGGCTTTTTCGTCCTGATCTGTCTGCTGGTAAAAGAGGCTGCCGAGTCGCTGAGACTTTCTGTTGAGAGCCAGTCATTAAGCGGCCTGGAGGCGGAGGGTGTCAGATACTTCAACAGCTGCTACCAGGTGGAGAGAGCATGGCTGAGCATAAGCTTAAGCTTTTAGACGCGACACAGCCAAGTATTGTATTATAGAAGCCGCTTGACAATCAACTTTTCTCCAGTTAGCATCATATGTACGCCACAGACGGCGAACACCTCTACGGAGACCAACATAGTGTCTCCCTCAAGTTTTGGCCTGTTCAGAGGGTCTACGAAACCTGCCAAAGGATCAACAGTGTGTCAGGGGGCTATCTTCTGGCGATGTTTGGCACCACCACTGCGTGCACCTTGCTCTCCACTTACGTCATCGTGCAAGACAAGGCGCGCCGCGGTTTCACAGGATCTCTTTTGAGGGAAAAGGCTTCTTCGCCGCGCCGCAGCGCGGCTAGTATACATACATACACGCAAGAAGTTATGAAGTTATGAGACGTTCTTACGAGAGTGTGGGAAAAGTGGCCATTTGGGATCGTCAGTAAGGTTGGATAGACAGTGATCCGCCGGCTGAAGTTGCGGCCCATTTTGTTAACCTGCTGATCTTCAGGTGGATCTGCGCGGATCTAATGGCGGTCGTGCGGTTTATCGGTACGGCCGCTACAGAAGAGCTACAGCGGAGATCGCCACATCAGCAGATTTCCCCGACGATTTCATGAAGACTGGTCTTTGTTGGGCGAAGGTCGGGCGAGTATTTCGGAAGTTATGCATGATTTCTCAGTTGAAACAATCCGCACAGGGTAAAATACGCATTGACGCAATGCGATTTTTCTGATTTTGACGAAACTTACACATGCGATAGAGCTTGAAAAGACGCATTCAACGCAAGTTACCGCAAGTCGCTATGATGCACCGTTCACGAGTTGTGACATGTCAAAGTTTGCTCGGCTTTTCATCCCTATGAGCCCTATGTTGAAGCTGGACAAACTTTAGGTCGTAATTCGTGAACGGTGCATCGTAGCGACCTGCGGTAACTTGCGTTGGATGCGTCTTTTCAAGCTCTATCACATGCTAAAATTTCGTCAACATCAGAAAAATCGTATTGCACCAACGCGTATTTTACCGTGTCCTCATTGTTTCAACTGGGAAATTATGCATGACTTCCGAAATACTCGCCCGATCTTTGCACAACAGAGACCAGTCTTCATGAAATCGTCTGGGGAATCTGCTGATGTGTCGATCTCTGCTGTGGCTCTTCTCTAGCGGCCGTACCTAAGAACTGCACGGCCGCCATTAGATCCGCACAGATCCACCTGAAGATCAGCAGGTTATCACTCTTTGTGCGCAGGCGCGAAACTGGACATTGATGGCGAATAACTCACGTCTAAAACCATTCAGAAAAGTAAAACTTTGTGCATCGATAGAGGTGGTCACTTCAACTTAGCTTCTTAAGCGAATGTGGCAAAAGTGCCAATATTGCCAACTTTTGGGACGTGGCGGGTGAGTGGAGTGGGAGCCTAATGGATTTTCCAATTATAAGCGCCCCCTTCCATCACCGCCTTCAAGCATACCAAGACGAAGACAGGAGGAGGCGTTTGCGTGGAAAACCCCTGCGACTGTGTTTAACAACCAGGCAAGTCGTCCGGGGGACGCAGTATACTCCACAAATTTGAACTCCTACGCACGGTGACTCCTCTCCTGTTGTGGCCTCCTGACACCCCCAATCGCAAAAACAATGCTGAATTCGTGATCTACATCCCAAAATACCCCAGATTCGACATACAACACCCCTAGTTTCCTATGGACTCCAGAAACTGAAATTCAGCACTTGGGGTACGGTAGCACACAAATTCGTCATAGGTACGCTTAAACATCATCTAAACGCTAAACGAATGCCAAATTCGTAATCAGCGCCCCCGAAAACCCCGAAATCGAGAAAAATATTGCCAAAGTCGACCGGACACCCAAAATTCAAATGGACGCGGCAGGGTTACTGTAGATCTGCAAATTTGTCAAAAACACTTTTCTGGACCAGATTTAAGCGTAGAATCGTTTGAAACTACTTTTGGAACGATTCGGCAACGCATTCGAGCGCTATAGACGCCGAAATGCGAAAATCGCAATTTTCGACCCCAGAGTCGAAAAAGTCGCAGTGTAAGAAAGTTTTTTGTGTTTCACCCGATTTTCTCCGTTCATGGCTCATTCGATAGAAGACATCTGGGAAGGAGCACCAAGAGTGGTCTCGCCGCTCTAGCTGCTACCTAGCTCCCACAGCAGCCCGTCAAAGTCGACCCGGGGCCAAAATTCGCGAATTTTTCAAATTTGGCGCCAAAATGGGTCCCGCAGCGATCCAATTCTTTTTTTGCGTGTTCGGCACTATCGAGGGCTACAACATATCAAAAGATAGTATATACCATTATATGCAACTTTTTCGAGTTCTACCTTGTTTAACCCATTTTCCAGTACTTTGAAAATTTAAATTTTTGAATTTCCCGCCAACGGGGTCTCGGAGCGTGACCCCGTTTGGTGTCCACCCTGCCCACCTACTAAGCCTACCCAACGCAAAAGACCGTTTGCAAATCGGCCCCTGCACGCGCGAACACCATCCGTTAGAAATTACTGCGTTTCGCGCACAATCGCTATATACTCCACACTTTTTTGTGGAG
>JASAMZ010009315.1:0-18643 GCA_030248115.1 Linhomoeus sp. GSCO2_2 | reverse complement strand
TATGTAGTTACTCGTTCAGTTACGTATTGCTCAGTTGCCTGCACTAACATACAGTAACACACATTAACCAACCATAAGTACTGTAACCTATGCAAAACTACAGTCGTGTATACTAAACTATGTACACTACCTTAGCTAACCGGCACTAACATACAGTAACCTACACTACCCTGCATGAATGCACAATAACCTACAGTAGACCACAGTAACATCAAAACAACGTAAGGTAATGTACAGTAATCGACAACGTCGCACCAACGCAGTTACCAGTGCGTCAGACGTGTAGAAACACGATTACTGCAGTGAACCAGTCTAGTCGCTACAGTACGTGGCCTAAGTACCGCAATTGCCTATTCTCCCCTCTAGCACTATAGTATGACAGTAACCCATTTTGTTTAAAATTACTATAATTTTCCACCTGTCTCTCCTTCGAGCTGACTTCAGCCTCCAGTGATTTCAACAAACTGGCTGTTCTCTCGCCACTTTCACTTTCGTTTGCAGCGCTCGAGTTTAGGAGGCCTTCCCGCTCGATTTTGGACAGTTTCTGACGCAGGAGAGAGAGCTCGGCCTCCGCACTCTCCTGAAGGGAAGGGAGGGGGATGAGGGGGTAAGGGGGGGCGGGGGGAGGGGGGGGGGGGGTGGGTGGGTGAGCGGGGGAGGAAGAGGGAGGCGCGGGGGGGGGTAGATGGGTAAGGAAATAGGAGTAAGCAGAGGTAGGGACGGAGGGGCAAGAGGGGGGGAGGGGGGGGGGGGGGGGTGAGGGGAGGAGGGAAGAGGGAGGAGGGAGGGAGTAAGCGAGAAGTAACAAGGGGAGAGGATAGTGGACTTACAAGGCAGGGGAACGGGAGACCCTATTGAGAGGATAGAGGATGGGAGGGGAGTTGGGGGGGGGGGGGGGGGGGTGAGTGAGTCAGTGAGTGAGCGGGTGACTGCCTCACAGACTGCCACCCACCGCTCTCTGATTGGCCCTCTCCACGTCCATCTGCAGCATCTCCATTCCCTGCACCCCAGCCCTCTCTCCCTCCTCCCTCTTGCTCTTCAGTTGGAAGAGCTCCGCTCTCGCCTCGTTCAGTTGGCGCTCCAATTGGGAGCACTGACGGCGGGAGTTGCTGAGTTCCGAGGAGATGGCGTCCTATGATGATGAACAGTATGAGGAAAAGAGAGATAGGGAGATGACGACGACGACGACGACGACGACGACGACGACGACGACGACGACGACGACGACGACGACGACGACGACGACGACGACGACGACGACGACGACGACGACGACGACGACGACGACGACGACGACGACGACGACGACGACGACGACGACGACGACGACGACGACGACGACGACGACGACGACGACGACGACGACGACGACGACGACGACGACGACGACGACGACGACGACGACGACGACGACGACGACGACTACGACGACGACGACGACGACGACGACGACGACGACGACGACGACGACGACGACGACGACGACGACGACGACGACGACGACGACGACGACGACGACGACGACGACGACGACGACGACGACGACGACGACGACCGCTACGACTACCAACTACGACGACGACGACGACGACGACGACGACGACGACGACGACGACGACGACGACGACGACGACGACGTCAACGGACGACGACGACGACGACGACGGCGGCAATTGTTCAATCTAATTTCCCACCTGAATCCTCTCCTGTTCCCTCTGCCTCTCCTCTGCGGCCGATATGAGAATGGCCTCTCGCTCTTGCAGTCTCTCCTATAAAAATTGTCACAAAATTGCCACAAAATACTACAAACTACTACAAGTACCGTAACCTGTAGCGTCTGCTCGCCCTGCTCTTCGAACATCTTGAGCTTCTCCTTCAGCTGGCGGATTGTCACTTCTGAAATACTATCAAAATACACCAAAATAACACAAATTCCAATTTTTTGCGCGCAAACCTTGATTCTTGATCTCCCCAAGCTCTTTGTTGTATTGTGTAAGGGTCTCTCTCAATCCCATGGCTTCAGTTTCGAAATCCTTCGATTTCTGGTATTGTTTCTCTAACTGTAGGGCTGATTCCAGGGCGGTTACGGGGTCTGAAACTGTGCCATTTTAACTGTACTGCGTAGTGATCGAATGAGTGATTAGTGGGTATTTATCAGTGATGGACAGTGGCAATTGTGCGATTGGAATATCAATACAAAAAATTGTATTAGTTGCTATTTCTTCAAGCTTTAAACAGACGCTCAAACGAACACATCTATTTGAGTCGATTGATTCGCTACGATAATCACACTACCGTAACCTTCTAATACTAACAATACCCATAGGTATTATCTTCAGCTTCCCTCAATGGTGGGGCGGCGGGGGGGGGGGGGGGCTAATATTGGAGGTGGGGCGGGGGGGGGGGGGAGGGGTTATTAGAAAGCCTTCGGTAATCAACGCCACCTGAGCAGTCGACAATCTTCTTGTAGACATCAATAAAGGCGCCCTCGGCTACGGTGGCGCGCCGAGTCAAACGGTCGACCTCGCTTTGGAAGGACTTCAATAGGGGGGCCACCTGCTTGCGCACGTCCTGTCGCGAAAAATCGATAATTGATTCAATCGACAAATCACCCCCCCCCCCCCCCAACTAGGTACGTACAAATAGAAACTTGTCCAGACTCTTCACTTGTCAATCGTGGCTGCGCTGCCCAATCACTTGTCAGATCATCCCTACGCGAATCGATTGCTAGGTATAAATTTCTAGTCCATCGCTTCATAGGCAAGTGCGAATAGACCTCTCAATCAATCACTCAATCATTCAATTCAGTGTCCAGACTCTGCTCAATCCACACATACCTCAGCCACTTCCACTTTGAAGCTCCTGCTCTGCTCTATGAGTTGCTTCCTACTGTTCTCCGATTCTTCTTGACTTTTGCCTATCTCCGCCGCGTGGCCGTCCGCCTCTTTCTGGAATACGGTAGTTGTGTTTGGAAGGTGATCGATCGATAATCGATATTCACTAGACTAGACAATCAACACACCGTTATTGGTAGCCGACCATTGAAATTAGTGATCGTCTACATACATGCATACATATAAATGTTGTAGCCACGCATGATGAAAACGATAACTTCAACCGATGATTGTTACACAATGATCAGCAATCGATCACTGATCGGTGATATACTGATCCCTGATCAACTTGGCCCCATCGAAGAAACGACTACATAAATACAGTATCTCTACAACAGGCGCGCTTCGTGAATAACACATACACCTAATAGGTACCTACTGTAATTGTGCATTGTGATCAATGACATATTGATACTCGATCGATTGCCAATCATCCGATCAAAGTAGGTAACTGATCAGATCAAGAACCTGCAACTGCGCGAAGCCGACGCGCTTCCAACTCTCGAGCGCCTGCTGGACGGCCATACCGGTTCGATAATCAATTGATATTGGAGCTCAGAGATACCCCTCAAATCGGCGGCAATGGCATTCCCCCCAAAATAGCCGCCCTGGAACAGCGCACCACAGATTGGATCACTCTCAGTGAAAGGGGCAGGGAGGGAGAAGCTACCAGAACAGAACCACTTCAATCGCGAGCGCGATGGCCAGAGGTACCTTAAGTGCCTATACTCAGAGCGAAGCGAAAGGGAGAGCGAGAGAGACTGGTAGATCTTCTTCGATTGCCGCGTTGGCTGGCGAAGAGGGGAGGGGGAGAGTGATGTGCGTCTATGTGTGTGTGGTGGGGGGTTTTGCAAAATTCGCGGGCGCGCGCAGAAGGGAGAGAGCGACGCTTCTTCTCCTTCTATTCTCCGATCTGGCGCGACCAGTCAAGACAACGGGGCGAGAGATCGCGCGCGCCGCTTGTCTGTCAGCGACGGAGAGCAGCCCCTTGTGCAAACACAGACTAAACACGGGACCCATAGATGCCTACGGGTCCCATTCGAGAGCGGATGGGCAGCTACAGGGTGACACGGACGTTGCCTCCTCCGTTATCTGTCCAACTGCAGAGCAGTGCACGAAGAAAGATCGTCGCGGTGCAATCGCCCTAATCGCGAGCGTAGCATAGCGAGGAGACCTGTTTATGGTGCAGGGAAGAGAAGCAGTCGGCAATTCCCCATGCGTGAGCCCCGGGACCTATCACTGATAAGGACCGAACCGAGTGGTGCGCAAACAAGCGCCAGATCGGCCCATATTATTCGGGCAGTACCTATGGAATTCACCGGCCAGAGTTCGTAGAAGCCAAGGCAAGCTTGCGCGCGCACGCACGCACCTAGTGTCACGATCGGTCACGTTCGTTCGTTCCCCAAAGGCAAACAGAGTGACTTGTGACTTGCTCTCTCTGTGCGTGTCACAAAGCTCTGGCGTGTGATCGCCTAAGCGTGCCTAAGCGATGGGCAAACAGGGCGAAATCAGCCGCGCAATACATACAGACAAACTGGCTCACAAGGCATGTGAGAGAACCGAGCAGTTATTCAAGAGCTCTACCAGCGGTGGTGATTGGGCCATCCATCCATATGGCATTGATGTGATGCAGCAGCGTGCCTGCCAGCGCGGGCGGAATTCAAAGTCCGCCCGGCCTCTGGTGCGATAATCAATAAACGCGCCTGCGTGCCAGCCACCGCCACAGAGAAGGCCAAAGGGGGTTTGGATGGCAGTGGAAGCGCCGTTGTGTAAGAACCCCAACGTAGAGCGGCTGTCCGATCGGACGACGGAAGACTTTCACCGCGCGCGCGCTAGCGCCGAACGAACGTCGGCCGAACCGACACCCGAACAACTGCGATGATTCCACCCTATGCTGCTCAGCATTGTTGTGTACGCTGTATGGGGCGATCGACTGAATACTGACGACGGCGACTACTGGAAAACGACGACGACGACGACCGCAAAGGGTATAGGTAGATGGGAGAAGAAGGCGAGAGCGCGCGCGAACTGGAATTCTACCGCGCAGTAGCCGTCGACGGGGAAAATCGATATCGACGCCATTCGATCAGCGCCCGTCGCCCGCGCCTCTTAGTGCCCCGAAGGCTGACACGTGTGCCTGACTGTCTCCTCCGTCCGTCCGTCCGTCTGTGTCCCAGTAAAATGTGTACGCGCGACTTGCGCAGCTTTCGTTCGTTCGTTCGCTCTCGTTCGCTGATCGATTTTCCGCACTGCCGTCCACATCTGGGCCAATAGCGGGGTATAGACGATCAATTGCTCCCTCCCTGCGCTCTCCCCTTTTCAATCTGTCTAAACTGAAGGAGAGCGACAGCTGGCCAGGCACTACTCGTGTCTAGTCAGTCAGTGGGCCTGCAGAGCAGCAACCAGACACGGGGGCCGATCGATAACTGGAAATGGCCGGATGGATGGATGGGGAGGGTGACTGGCATCGAGGGGATTCATCAAAATGGCGAACGAAGACGCGAAACAACACTGCAGACCGATCAAAGATGCGTTTTCGTCAGAGCAACACTGGCGAAACAATAACAAAGCAACTCGATGCCATGCAGCATGGCGCTCTGACGAGGAGCTGAGGACACCAGTACGCTGCACCACATCTGGAAATCGTGGTCATTGATTAACTGTGAGTTGTGATGATCAGTCGGTTGCCAGTGACCACAGATCAGATCTGATCACGCCACGATGGACGCTGAACCCTCTAAGACTCGACGAATATGTGTATGTATGTACACACTGTGAAGCTCCTATAAGTCTATCTATTTTGCTGCCTCTCTCTGTCTATTCTATCTCTCAAGGAAGCCTCGTGGTACAGAATACTACTGGTCGAATCTTTTGAGCTGCTGGTACGTGGAGAGGGGATCGATCAATAATTCCCTACATACGTGGGAAAGAGAACTCTGGACAATTTGAATGCCGCTCCTCCAACTACTGTGACCGACGGGCCTGGAATTCCCAATTACTATCTCTCCCTCTCCTTCCTTGGAGCGAGAAATGATCGATTTTGAAAGCAAGAGGAGGGGGAAATGGCCCAGCGAGCGTGTCGGTTGTCAGAGAAAGGAGGAGAGGACCCGGTTCGTTCAGAACCACAAGGCGAGGGGTATTTGTTCGGCTCATGCGCGTCCATGCGTCTGTCAGTCCGTCTTTCGCCCATGTGGCCGATCGATTTTGAACGGGATGCAAAGCAATAAGGTTAGGTGGTAACGGCGAGGGGTGGGCGAGCAGTGTTTCCTTTGGCGATCATTCGCTACGTCGATCACAGCGAGATCGCAGTTCGATTGAAGCTCGATCGCTAAGGAGAAGACAGTCGTCAAGGGGTGGAAGATGGGGGGGGGGGGGGAGAAGCGGCAATCGCTGGATCAATTTGACGATCACTACCACAATTGTTCGACACCACTGCTCTGCTACCCTAAGAGGTACTAGTAGTAACTACACTCATTGAACATCTGAAACGCAGCTTCTCTGACTATCTCAACGTTCTCAACGAAGCCGCGTGCCATGGAATAATATTAGCCGCAGGCACTGAGCTGCCTACGACTGGGATCGATCAATAATCCCTCCCCCTCTACCCGCCTGAGCTCGCAAGAGCCGAGAACATAGCCGATTCGAATGCCTGTGCTTCTGTCCTGGAATTCCCAATTACTATCTCTCTTTGCCAGTCCACTCCCACCCCTCTCCATCGCCCATTCTCAGAGCGAGAAATGATCGATTTTGAAAGCAAGAGGGGAAATAGCCCAGCCGTGCGTGTCTGTCTGTCTGTCTGTATAACGTCTGCTTCGAAAGCTACACAAGAAGACAGGGCTGAGAATGTGAACAGAGTATTGCGCTGTCGATATGTGTGCCTGTCAGTGTCTTGCGCTTTCTCTGGCGTTTGGGGCGCCCGATCGATTTTGAAACGGCCAGAGTACGTACCGGGTGTCCCAAAAGTCCAGCCCCCCCCCCCCCCCATCCACAGCACGCTGTATAAAGGCTAGCGAAGCCATACTTGCACACATGGTAGCCTATTATGTTTGCAACTCGGACGCAAAAATTCAGCGCTCTACCTTCACCCACGCGAAAATGCGGGCACGAAACCTAAAATCGGTCATTGGTCCTCCTCCTCCTGCTGGAGGCCATCTCCGTGGAGAAGAAGGCCGTCGCCAGCAGAAGCAAGACAGACAGAGAGGATTTGATTGCTCACTGCGCGATAATGGCAAGAGCTACAAAAGTCGTTCTTGCGTCATTTTAAAGCTCATTATATTCTCTTTCAAATGACATCTCGACAGCTGCAAAATGTCGTCTCGTTTGCGAGCTGCAGCCAACCAAAGGCGACGCGGTCGCTAAATTTGAGTAATTTTAGGTTTCGCGCCCGCACTTTCGCGTGGGTGAAGATAGAGCGCTGAATTTTTGCGTCCGAGTTGCAAACATAATAGGCTACCATGTGTGCAAGTATGACTTCGCTAGCCTTTATACAACGTGCTGTGGATGGGGGGGGGGGCTGGACTTTTGGGACACCCGGTAGATAGGTCTTGTGGCATTGGTCAAGGTGTGTGCTGTGCAGTTTCCTTTAAAACCGTTGCGCCTTTGGATAACTGATCGGCCCTGCTAATCAATGAGATCAGATTCTGGATCAGCTTTGGACTACAGTAACTTCTGATTAAGTCGACCAAGCGTACACACATACACACGTTACGCACGGAAAGAGCTCTGTGTGGGTTATCGCCCGGCTTAACCGCCCCCTCACAAAATACAGAAACTGGAAAATTCCTTCACCCATCTTCCAAAATACATCAAAATCTCGCAATCGCTATTCTACATACATTCAAAACAACCGCCACATTCGTCGAGGCAGAGAATCTATCGCTCCAACCAAAACCACTCGACTCTACAGTCCTTCTCTAAAAGCACAGCAGGCAGGAGTGACACAATGAACATCCTAAATCTACAAAATCGGCAGGAAATTCCGAATTTCGAGCAAAGTGTGAGCTTTCTATTTCCAGAAGCTCCACTGGCGCAGGTTGCTGCGATTGACGTGTGCCTCAGGCAAAGGCTTGTCCGCCGGCAACTCGTCCATGTACTGAAACAAAGACAGAATTAACGACATCTAAAAAATCACAAAAATGCTTTCCGAGCGCGCAAATATCGGCAGGACTTTGACTTGGCTATGAATGAACACTTCGCAGCAACATTTTTTTCGCGCTCTCCCGTTTCGTGCGTCTATCACGAAGATACAGTAACTCATCACGTATAAAGGCAGTGACCAGTGCATACTATACCTAGAAATTTGAATTGTCACAAAGCACAGGTTGGCGTCACTCAATGCCAGGTGGCGAATTCGTTATCAGAGCTCCACAAAGCCCCAGAATAGACTTACAAAAGAGTCCCAATTTCGAACAAATGTTGTCACAACCAAGTTGCGCAACTGAGGAGATACTGTAGTATTGGAATTCGGAACAAGCTGTTTTAAAAAAGTTGAGTTGTTTTATTAATACAGAGTGGTTTGTGAGTGTTTTAAAAGTGGAAGAGTAAAAGAGTGGATACTTTTGTAAAGTATTTCAAAGCCTTTCCAATATGACGCGCGCCCGCCCGGAGTCCACTATTCATGCGCTACTTCTGACACGTTCCTTTCTGAGAGGTTCTTGCAGGGCAACATTGGGATCGCCCGGGATTAATTTTTTGAGCAAGACACACCCATTTCTGAGCGGTTGTTGCAAGGCAACATTGGGATCGCCCGGGATTAATTTTTTTAGCTGACAAAGTTGTTCGTAAGACAAGGGCTTAAAAAAACAAAAGTAATTCTTTAGGAATGACCGTTCAACAACTGCCTCCACGTAAGCTTTCAAACGGTCGAACGAATGCCGCTCTACAACGTGAGACGAGCGAGTTAGGGCCCATTTGCTGTTTGAACCTTTGGGTTACTGTAGCTCGCGATATTCAAACTTTTGAGTTTCGACCAATAGAAGACCAAATGATCAGTGAGTCAAGAGCTATCCAGCAACTCAAGATCGTCTCTCTACGACGCACGCTGAGCGAGTTAGAGCGATTTATACGCTAAAAACGCGAAAATGTCGCTTTTCGTGGTGCGTGTTTGCGTAATTAACAAAATTTTCACGCCAAGTGAAAGAGCACGTCGAGACCTTTTAGTTGACCTATTGCACGGCGCTCTACGACGTAAGACGAGCGTGTTAGAGCCGTTTTGCGTTTTGGACCTTCGGGTTACTGTAGCGCGCGCAATTCAAACTTTTGAATTTCGACTTCTCTTAACGGAATTATCAGTGTACCGAAACCTATTCAAGGAACTCAAGATCGTCTCTCTATGACGGAAGACGAGCGAGTTAGATCAGTTTTGCGTTTTAAACCTTTGGGTTACTGTAGCTCCCGAAATTCAAACTTTTGAGTTTCGACCAATAGAAGAACAAATGATCAGTGAGTCGAGAGCTATCCAACCAACCCAAGACCGTCTCCGTACGACGCACGCTGAGCGAGTTAGAGCGATTTCTGCGTTAAAAACGCGCGAATGTCGCTTTTCGTGTTGCGAGTTTGCGTAATTAAGAAAAGTTTTAATGCCAAAAGAAAGAGCACGTCGACACCTTTTAGTTGACCTATCGCACGCCGCTCTACGACGTAAGACGAGCGAGTTAGAGCCGTTTTGTGTTTAGACCTTCGGGTTACTGTAGCGCGCGCAATTCAAACTTTTGAACGCCGATTTCTTGAGGCACATTACCAGTAAGTCGAGACCTTTCCGTAGAGCCCAAGATCGCCTTCCTACGACTTACCAACGCCGAGATCTGAGAGCGTAACGGACGGACGCACGCACGCACGCACGATAAGCTCTCGTAGGGGTTCGCCCGGCTGAGGCCGGGCGAAAAAATTACATTCCACCAACCGCCTTGGCCTCGGCCTCGTAGTCGCGAACGAACGGCTTGGGTTTCGGTCTGCAAATGACAGGGCATCATGAATCACATTCAAACTTTTAAATTGGCGCCATTACAGTAACCTCTTGGAGTCGATCACGTGCGGCTTGGCGAAGTAGCCATTCTGGGGTCGGCGCAGGCCGAAGTTCTGCTCGACGCACTCGTCGTAGATGCGCTGCTGCCAGCGACACCTGAAGAGTAGACCATGAAGGGCGATTCAGGGGTTTCATGGGTTAGTCCATTTATTGACCACACTAGGGTCTATAGCCCGTCGATAGCGCATTGCAGCTTCAGAGACCGATGTCGCGCAGCTGAGGCGCTGCAGCTTCAGAGACCGATGTCATGCAGCTGACGCGCTGCAGCTTGAAACTCCGATGTCGCGCAGCTGACGCGCTGCAGCTTCAGAGACCGATGTCGCGCAGCTGACGCGCTGCAGCTTCAAACACCGATGTCGCGCAGCTGACGCGCTGCAGCTTCAGAGACCGATGTCGCGCAGGTGACGCGCTGCAGCTTCAAACACCGATGTCGCGCAGCTGACGCGCTGCAGCTTCAGAGACCGATGTCGCGCAGCTGACGCACTGCAGCTTCAGAGGACCGATGTCGCGCAGCTGACGCGCTGCAGCTTCTGTCAAAGGTTGGAGGTAGGCGGTCTCGATGTCGCTTTGCGCCGACTGCGCCTCTCTCCGTAATCAGCAAAGAGACCGCCCGTGACAGTGGCACCTGATAAACCGACGTTTTGCGCTTCGCCTGTGCCCGTGACTCGTGCGCCGTCAGAAGACAAACCGACGTTTTGCGCTTCGCCTGTGCCCGTGACTCGTGCGCCGTTCTTGGTCAGAAGACAAACAATGGTGCTGAATCTCTGCCGCAAACTTCTCGGATTCAGCACTATACGCAGGCAACACTGACCGTCGCCGCGGACTGTGTATGGCGGTTCTGAATGTAGACTGTGCACTGGCCACAGGCTGGCGGCTGCATCGAAACGGACGCGATGTACCCTGCCCTGTGCCAAACGTCGCTGTGCGTGCGTCTCGGATTCAACACTGAACGCAGGCTGTACTGACCGCTGACTGTCTATAGCGGCTCGCAATGTAGAATGCCCGCGGCGCCCCTATTGTACAGGCGCACCTGATGTACGCTACACAGCGGGCGATCCCCCGCTGGGAGTGGGGTGGACGGCGTCGGTAGTGGAATGCTACAGTAAGGCGATGCTATAACTTGGTTCGATTGCGCGTGCGTATCGACCCGTCTTATTTGGACGGTGTACTGTAGCCGCGGCAAAATTCAATGGCGACCGATACTTTCGGAATTTCGACCGAATTTAAGCGGCGGCCGAAGACCAAACTTCGGCCAGATGGTGCAGCGTCGAACGGCGGTTCCGTTGATGCACGGCTCGTCGCGATCCGCCGCCGCAGTCGGCAGTTAGCGCCAAAAATGTGCCGCGCAGACGATATTTTCGGAATTTCGACCGAATTTAGGCGGCGGCCCAAGACCAAACTTCGGCCAGACGGTGCCCGGCGGAAGGCGGTTCCGAAAATGTATAGATGTCCGGGATCCGTCGCCGCTGTCGAGAGATATTTTGGTCACAGACAAACAAACAAACACACTGACAGACAGCGCGCGATTAGTAGGGAGGATGCCACGACCGAGAAATAGTCAAGCAGACTGCCAATCACCCACCAGAGCACTGGTTACACTGCAGTGTACTCGGGCTCTGCAACTTCTTCAGGTGTTTCAGGGGCCCAATCAGCACACCACGACAACGCTCACACAAACGTCAGACGACAAACCATCAACAGCTGCACACGTTCAAAGTTAAACGCCTGCAACTTCGTATGTCAAGGGCGATTAATTGAGATGAACCAATCACAGCAAATTCACAATGGTACCTGGTGAGTTTCACTCTAATCCAGGGCAGTCATCATTCCGCCCACCAACCACACCCCCATGAAGCTATGGCCCAGCTAAGCAAGCATTCATTAGAACGCGGAGCAACGGCAGTACCGTAAAGTGCCGAATAGAGGTTGCTACCACTGTTGTTTCAACATACCTCTACCGGGTGTCCCAGAAAAAAGTAAGCTGTTTTGCTTTTGCTCGCCACTCGCCCCTGACGCGTTGCAGCTGGACCAAATTTGGCACCGTGACACTCGATGATGTTCTTGCATGGCACACCAAATATCATCGAATTCGTTTATGCACAGCTCGAGTAACACAGTCCGCAGCAACGGCTCCTCCAAAACTGCGACAATGCTGACGGAATCATCCATAAGTACTTGTTGGAGCCAACAAATGAGTTCAAATTTGGTGTGGTGACACTCCTATGTTACACCTACACGGCAAAAGTGACCGCGCAAAAATCGAGTGTCGCACGAAGAAACGTCACGTCACTAAAACTGCTCATTTCTGTCGGAATGCGCCAGAGCGACGGAATCTTCGTCAGGAGCTGGACCGTTCATGTTGGCGTGAGAAATCGCATCGCTATGTTTATGTTGCGTTTCTTCGTACGACACTCGATTTTTGCGCGGTCACTTTCGTCATGTAGGTGTAACATAGGAGCATCACCACACTAAATTTGAACTCACTTGTTGACTCCAACAAGTACTTATGGATGATTCCGTCAGCATTGTCGCAGTTTTGGAGGAGCCGTTGCTGCGGACTGTGTTACTCGAGCTGTGCATAAACAAATTTGATGATATTTGGTGTGCTATTCAAGAACATCATCGAGTGTCACGGTGCCAAATATGGTCCGGCTGCGACGCATTGGGCGCGAGTGGCGAGCAAAAGCAAAACAGCTTACTTTTTTCTGGGACACCCGGTACACCCTACCACTAATTGGAGGCTACCACTATTTGGAGACCTACCACTATTGTTTCAATGTGCCCCTACACTATACCACCAATTGGAGACTACCACTATTTGGAGATCTTCCACTATTCGGCACTTTACGGTAACCCATCACAGTGATTCTGTTTGCAAATGGTGAATAATGCAAGAGAACGCCTAATAGATCTACCCAACCCCCCCCCCCCCTCCCCCTCCCCCCCCCGGCCGCCCCTTCTTCGAGCTCTTCCCCAAGGACTCGGCGCTGGTGCATTGAAAGATTTATGATAGGTACCATAGCCACCAGCAACTGTTCTGACTACAAAATTTGGAACTAGACACCCACCAGCAAAACAAATATTTAATCAACCTTTCTTGAGGAACTCTAGCACAACTAGCCGCGTTGCCCCAACAGTCTTGGGAAGATACCCTCAAGCTACGTGAACAGCCGAACACCACTTGGCCAAATGACAGTTCGTTCTCTTCAGACAGAACTTTCTGACCAATTTCCTTTTTTTGCCAACACAATCCTCAATATTTGCCTCTCTAACTCTTCAAGAGACTTTGAAGTCTCCCACATGACCAGACTTCTGACAATCATAATGTTGGCACAGTTCTACAGGCCGCTGAAACTGGTCCTGGCAGTGGTAGCTGGTGCAGTTGCATTGAGCCATTTCATTCTCATGGCAAGGGGACTGAAGCTAAAACTACTCCCCACAAAACCTACAGCTTTCTTAATGCACAGAACGGCTGGGGATGTGATATCATGTGTGGGCTGCATTGTGCATTCCTTGTTACTCTTTGGTTACGATCATAACATATTGCCGACGAGCTTCTCACAATTCGGTTCCACAATAAGTCGGATTCTATTCCTGTCTGGACTCTGGGCTTCCATTGTAACATACTCCACTCTGAGTTGGCTGCGCACATGGGCAGTCATGTCACCACTGAGTTACAGAGCACACGTGACCACTGACTTTTGTGCCCGTCTTGTGGCCACCTCATGGCTTCCCATAATCGTCATGTCATTAGCGCCTGAAGAAATTGGCTGGAGCGTCTCGTACAGTCAAGATTGGCATTGCCTCGCTGACAGGCATTGCGTTTATTACATAAACATCATTATGGCGATCGAACATTTGTTCATTGCTTGCTGCTGTGCGCAGGTAGTTCTAGCTTGGTCCATGGCAATGCTCGCAGGTTTCTGTAGAGCAGCCCCTCTTACGAGGCAGCAGAGGCCAACTTCTACCATTTCAGCAGCTAAACTTGGCTTTGGAGTTGCAACCTTTCTCCTTGGCAACAGTTTTCATCTTCTATACCTTGAGACGGAAGGAATTCATTGGGAGAGGTGTCGTTTGGCAAAGGGTGTATTTCAAGAGGTGTTCTTATGGGAAGTGGGCCAACTAACGATTCTACTGAAGTGCACAGTTCAGCCAAGAGCTTGAAATTCTGTGTGACAATCGACTACGTTCCCTACTACGTTTTGGTAACACCAACTGATCGGGCACAGCCTGATGAACTCGCACCTATCTTCTGACTGTATCAGGTGTGCACCACGACAACTGAGTCACTAACACTGATACATAACCTCATAACCAATGCCGCCATCCATCCCACCAACGTTCTGCCCGGTGGTACAAGCGACCAATTAAGTGGAAACTAGAGACGGGACGGCTCGTTCGACACAAGTTAAACAAGACCAGAACAAACAAGTCTTTCCTTCGTTTCTTCAGCTACTCTCACTCTCACATTTATGACTGCTTTGTGAGTGACGTGAGCGAAGATGTTTAACAGCTCATTCTTAAACTGGGCAGTCAAGCATTTCACTTACATCACTACAGAATTAATCACCGACTGCCTTGCAAACTCTTCAGAAGAACTAGAAGTATCACATCTGACCAGACTGCTGACAGTTGTTTTGTGGAAACCACCGTTTCACTGGTTCAAATTGGCACTGGCGTCCATAGCAGCAACAACGTCACTGGGCCACTTCATTCTCATGGCAAGAGGACTGAAGAAAAAGCTGCTCTCAAACAAACCAACAGCATTCCTGATGCATCGAACTGCTGGAGACTTAGCCTCAAGCACAGCCTGCATTGTGAACTCTCTGTTGCTCCTGGGATATTTCGCAGGCACTCCACAGAGTGTCGTGCTTTACTGGATCCAAGTGCCCTGGATAATGTTCGTCATGGGCGTCTGGGCTTCTACAGTGACCTCTTCTGCCCTGAGTTGGCTACGTACCTGGGCAGTTCTGTCTCCTTTAAGCTACAGAGCGCGTGTCACGAAGGGACTGTGCATTTGCATTGTAGGCACCATGTGGCTTCCCATAATCATCATGACTATGGCTCCTGATGCAGTTATTTGGTTAACCTCTTTCAAAAGGGATGTGCCATGTATTGCTGATGAGTCCTGTGCTTATTTCATGCGCATTATCTCATGGATTGAACAACTGTTCCTAATTCTTTGTGGTGGCCAGGTGCTGCTCGCGTGGTGGCTAGCCACAATCGCTGGCTGCACACAACCCAGCAGTCTTCAGATTTTGCAGAGGTCAACTGCGACCATTTCAGCTGCAAAATTGAGTTTCGTAGTACTTCCTTTTCTCCTTAGTTGTGGACCTCTTCTTGTGTATCTTACGATAGACACTAGAGATGATCAAGGATGCCTCTTGGTGAAACAGATGGTGCAAGAGATAAATTGGTGGGAGTTGACTTCAACTGGCAATCTTGATGAAGTGCACAGTTCAACCAGTGATAGAGGTAGCAATACGTTATATGTTCATCTACTTCGTTCAGTTACGTATTGCTCTCATTGCTCTGGCTTCTAATCACCTTCATTGACTCTGAAGTACAGAGAATCGTCGCCTCATTTGAACCAAACATCGTTTCAGCACACATCACCGAGGAGCTGGTCGAGTTGATCGACGAGCGATCGGGTCTCGTCCAGTTGCTGGAGTACCACTTGAACAACGAGTCCGTCTTCGACATCTCCGAACACATGGAATTCTACTTGGCGCTGTTGGAGACGGGGCAGGTGACGAAAACATCCGAGAACTCCACCAAGTCTGATTGGTAGTTGTACAGTGGAACTGTATGGAGCTGGGTGGCCATTATAGTTTCACAGCGTCAGCTTTAAGGAAGAATTAACAGGATCAGTCTGACAGATGTCAAGGTGACAGATCTTTCATGGCAGATCTAGTCGCACAGAATGCCGGTTTGAAAACGGCAAAAAAATAGATGGACTTCCATCAGTGTCGACACAGCCAATCCACCACACTTGAAAAATAAGTGCAGTTGGATGTGCAGATGGCCGAAACATGGAATCGCGATTTCATTGCCACATTGTGTGCCTCATTGAGAATATCGTGCTGCGGAGTTTGATTTTATGTTGGATGGGACAATGTGAACATTGCTGAATAACTGCATCGAGTTGGCATGTCGCTCGTACCATAGTTGGTTTAAAGATGTTCGTTCGAAAGTCATGGCAGTTGTTCATTGGAAAGTAAGGCATGACCCCTCTGTGTGCACATTGGCAACTCATCGAAATGCCCAACAGTGGTGGATGAGAACTCATCAGGATAGCAAGGATATCTTAATGTGCGTAATTACAATCATCTGCCAAGAAGGCGGTTGCTGAACAGACCAGCAAACTGGCCAAAGGTCAAGCTTCCGCCCGCCATCCCAAGAAGGCAGCGGCTGGCATTGGCATGGGTTCTTGTGGATGTGGTGACCATTGCCACATCGTGGGACCATATGTATTGTAGCACATGTCCCAATGACGCCATCATCAAACAACTGGCCGAAGAAGTCAAGCAGCTGAAAAAGGACGTTGCTAAGCTGCCAACACGAGAAATAATCAGAAAGAATTGAGAAGGAATCCACTGCCATGACAGGGATGTCAACAAGGCCACCCAGAAGGTCTTAGTGATAAGTAGTGTAGCATGTACACGTCATACAGTGCGTGCCAGTGTAGGACAACTAGGTCGCAGTTCAACTGAAAGGGGTCCACCAGCGGGAGATGGGAGCCGCTGTGGACACTGAGGAGAAATTGGACTACCTGCGAATACAGAAAGCCCCTGTTGACATCACTGAGACTGTTGGTTCCATGGTCGAACACTGAAAGTTTTTATTAGGAAAACAGAATACCATTCAGCACCTGCCAGCTGACAACAAGCTTGGGGATCTGAGGACTGCCTCCGCTATTCAGTATAGGCCATCGCCTTCACATGCGATCCCGGACAGGTCATCACCTTCCCAGAGTGGGCCCCCCGAGAGCTGCGCTACTATACTCAGAGGGCAGTCACAGAGGCATGTGGTGATGGCGAGGAAAGCATTACCATCAGCAGGAAGAAAGAAACACCTTCTGAATATGGACATGGCCATTTGCATCCTCCTGCAGGCTGCCTGGTCACACTATCAATGCATCGTTTCCTTCAACGGTTCTTTCCAGCACTTACCATGTTCAAATGGCTACATTTACCAGGCTCCAAATGGCTTATCAGTGTCACCATTGTTTCCCTCATTGCAGGCAAGCAGCCTGTCCTTCGATAGGCGACAATGATCGCAGCTTCCACAATCAATGACGTGATAATTAAAGGGCAAACCGATGCTATCAAACAGCTGGCTTTAGCAGCTGTCAAATTCTCAAAGACAAAAGAACAATTGACGAAATAGGCGGGGATTTCCAAATGGAGGCATGGGAATCTGTAATGAATCGTGTAGTGGCCATGTTCTCTCATTGAGAGTTTTTTAGGCTGAAATCTCCACCCGGATTCAAGACTTGCTGGTGACATGCCAGAATGCTTTGAACAAGTTCATGAACTCGCGTGTGAAGATGCTGCGCAGTTCACCAAAGGAAAGGGGGCTAGGTTCTCATTACAGGCTGTCAACTGGCCCTCCAACAAGAAGGAGTTCGGGAAAAGAGTTCACCATGAGAGTCTACAAGCCGGGAGAAGGCCAGACCCCAATGAGTGTGGCGCTTGCATGTGAACATGGAAATGAAATGCAATCTGCGAGCCACTGTACAGGATGTGTTGCTTCCAAGTGAACATGGAAATGAAACGCAATCTGCGAAGCAATTGCATGATTGCGCGGGGGGGGCGCATTTTCAAGGGGTGCTAGTAAGTACTTCAGTGCGGGTTTCATCCAGGGACTGGAGGTGCACTTGACGGTTTTCAAGTGGACATGTCGCATCGAAACCAACCCAACACAACATTGTTGTTGTTCAACACCTCAATCAGGATAAGCCCACTATCACAATAGGAAAGGTCACGAGAACGGCTTGCTGTGCTCCTGGCAAAGTTGTCTGGTATCAGCAAATCGCCCATCTCCAAGCAGTGATCCAGGAAGGAGAAAGTCGGCACACACTTCCAAAGCATGCCGAATTTCACCCGAGATCCTACAGACCCGAGCTATCAGCTGAGGCTAGACACCTGGATCCCTCAAACTCTTATCCCTGTGAAGAGAAATCAGTGCTGGGATTGTTGTGTCCAGTAGGGCAAAAGGTAGATGCCCAGCACTACTGTAGGGCGTGGGACCATTTCATGTGCATTGGCACATGCTGGGAGCGGTACCACTACCACCTTGACTATGCCATGTGATTATCGGTACGTGTTCATACTCGTCATCAATTGTTACACTGAGAAGAAATCCATTGCAGTAGGTGTGAGTGTTTGGCCTACACATTGTTGTGGTGTACTCACAGCTACAGTGTCTCTACTGAATCAACATCCACTGATGGATACAATGAGCTTTCCTCAGTGGTGTGCTGGTGATTGCTTGATCACTATTTCTCTGTACATCTTGGCGATGGTCAACATATTGTTCAACCGGGCGTCCATGTCAGCAATCTCAAGAGTGTACCATGTTTGAGCGATGAGAACACCATAAAAGATTTGCCTTATGTGTCAATTTCAACATCGTGTTCCGGTTCAATTTCTTGTAACCCCTCACACCGTAAGTCACGGTTTTCCCAGATCTGTCATCTGTCACGCACGGTGTGCGTCTGTCA
>JASAMZ010009314.1:0-13103 GCA_030248115.1 Linhomoeus sp. GSCO2_2 | reverse complement strand
TGGCAGAAGTCGCGCGACGTCTTCTACGAGCAGCTGGTGGCTGGGAACGCGGCGCCGGCGAAGAGGCGCAAGTACCGGGAGGCTGACGCGCGCATCCGCCACATCGTGGCCGACTACGCCAACAGGCCCTTCATCGCCTACCTGCGCGGCATCTCGCACAACTTCGAGATGAACGCCTGAATCGAACGTCTCCTAAGTTGCTCCTACGCAATGACTAATCAGCTTTACAACTCTCGTGTATCCCTGTTGCTGCTTTGCATGGCGGATGATATTGTTGCGTCACGCCGACAGTAATTTGTGTGAGAGACAAGCAAACGGTGGCACTACTACAGAACTGTGCGCGCACAACTGGCAAGCTGCAACTGGGCAATTTTTTTGCGGCGGTCAATTGTCCCTTGCGGTCAATTGTCTCTTGCGGTCAATCGGCGGCGGTCAATCGACGGCGGTCAGTCGGCGGCGGTCAATCGGCGGTGGTCAATTGTCACGCACCGACGACGGCAACGTTCTTTTGACACGGATGTTTTCCATCTTCAATTCTGGCGCCGCTTTCCGCTTGTGTGGAGCATATGGCCACTTCGGCCACGAGCGAATGAATACTAGCGAATGAATACGTCCCGCGAAGGCGCGCACGTGCTATGCAATGTACACTGTGCGCAGACGCACATACAGTCCCGGTCAGAAGTCGGGCCTCATATGCCGCGGTATGCATGGTCGCGCATGTAGGCCGTGATGCTCAGGCAAGCACGTTTACTATGCAAATATTTTACCGTAGTAATTAACCGATATCAAAGTCGTTTTGGGACCAAGGGCGCCCAGTGTGTAATAATTTGAATCCCGCGTAGGTAATTGCCTGAGCATCAGGATGAACCTGCACTGCATGTTGAATGAGGCCCGACTTCTGAACGGGACTGTACGCGCACACATACGTGCGTAGTGACCGCTAACGACGGCCCAAGTGGAAGGAAGGAGGGCGCGCCTCGGAAGACGGCCGGTCGGCGTCGGCCAATCAGCGACGGGATTGGCTTCGGCTGGCGCGGGCCCGCTTGGACCTATTTGGGTCCAATTGGATCCAAACGGTGCATTTGTTCTGGGAACGACTGTACGTACACCATATGCGTGCCTCATGCGCCTTATAGGCGGCTTCTCATCCATTCGCGTAGCGGCCATTAAGACAGGACAGGAGCGAGCGAGCACTTTGGAATCGTTGGCATTGGCAAGCTGCTACGCGCCGCAACAGACAGAAAGGTTGGTTGAGCGCCAGAAGTGTTGCATATACATCCATTAACAGACCCTAAAGCTTGGCCCGCGATACGCCCTCTGCATTTCGGTTGCTCCGAGATCGGTACCGGAAGTCGTGCTGACGAACAAAACGTGGAGATACGCAACCTAACGTAGAGGCGAACTTTCTTAGCGTTAAGCAACAGTTGGCTTAACTGGCGCGCGGGTTAGCGAACCGTCTTCTTAACTGTGTCGGAGTTGCTCAACGGTTGACTTAACCGGCCCGTCGGTAGGCGAACTATCTTTACCTGTTGTGGGTTACTCAACAGTTGACTTAACCAGCCCGTTTGCAGGAGAACCATTCTCAACAGGGTCAAAGGTTAAGGCCAGTGCTAAATATAGTCTGGTAGTCATGGCAACCATGCCACTATATAAGAGCTGGCAATGTGCGATTCCCTGCCAGTTCAACATTGACCTGCTAGACTTTTCGTTTTGGCAGATCGGCCCCTCAACGCTGCAGCTGTCAGGCCTTTTGCAACATGAACAAGTGTGAAACATGCGATCAAACATTTGCAAGCAAGCAAAGCCTTCAGAGGCACGAGAAGAGGTTTCACTGGGAAGACGACGAATCGAACGACAACGAAGACGGTGAAGACACAGACGAGGGCGAAGACGTTGAGGACGATGAAACCGGTGAGGTTGAAACCATCACGCAAGTTATAATGGACGCCAATATCTAACAGACAGATAGATCAATATCCCGAATTGAAACCATTCTTTTGGATGACACTGGGTATCACTGTGTACAAGTGATTGATGCGGTTACAGCAGTCCTGCGCAGTCAAACTGTCCCAGAAGTTTTGAATGCCATCGACCAACTCTTGCTGAGTCTTTGGCTTCACCGTAGTTCTAAGGTGCTTCTTCAAGTCCCCCCATATCAGCTCTATGGGATTTAGGTCGGGAGACTGTGCGGGAGTTCTCCACCAGCGGATGCCCTTTTCCTCAAAGAAGGCCCTGGCAACTCTTGATGTATGTTTCGGATCTAAAGCAGATCAGGAAAGCAATCGTTTCCGCTGCACAACGCATTCTTCCCTACCTCCTGCCCTGCCCTACCCCTGCCCCTCATATTCCTTTCTTGAGTTCCCATCGGTAGTGTGTCTTTGCCGTCTTCCATAACCCCCCCCCCCCCCCCCAAATCGGCCCTATACCTGAGGCAGAGGTTATTTGGACTAACGCGCGCCTCCTTTCCTGGTCTCTTGCCCCCAAAAGCGCGGGGTTGTTTTCGTTCCCTCTGTAAGGCAGACCCTACACCCTGTGCCTTCACTCACCCCCCCCCCCCCCTCCCCACCCCCCTCCCCCCACCACCCCCCCCCCCCCCACAAAGTGGCCAGTGGCATAATTGGAAACCAACGGCCAACGCAAGCGGAATGACTGCCGCGCAGAGGCTTGGGGGAGTGGGGGCAGAGCGAAGTGGGGGGGGGGGGGCCTTACTCAGCAAATGTGCTATAGAATACAAGGGCGCGAGAATTTGGCACTTGGCCAGTAGCGGCCCTGTGGGCAGCATTGCGACGGGCTGTTAGTCATATTGCACTCAGTTTCTGACTAGCCTGTGACATCAACGTTAAGTTAACCAACCGTTGTCTTGTTGGAAGCGACAGTTCTGAACCCCTCCAAACATCTCTTGGGCTGCCGGAAGAAGACCTTGTTCCAAAATTTTGACGTAATCTTCAGCATACATAATGCCCTTGAAAATGACCAGTTTAGTAGCGCCTCTCTTGGGACGCCCCTCTAGCGCAGTGGGCACTGCTCTTTCCGGCAAAGACAGAGGATGGAGGAGGGAGCCAACAGAGGTGCGATAATCCTGCCCGCCTTTTGTTGGTTGGCTGCGTGGGGAAGAGGAATGGTCGACAGAAGAGGGAGGGGCGTGGGTGGAGAGGCTCAAACGGATTCCGCCGTCACTTGAGTAGATCGATGGTCCTTATGCAATCGTTGCGCGGGCGCCATTACTTCTCGTCACAGCTCGCTACCAAACGCGGTCCATGTTCTTCGATTGATTGCTTCTCTGGCTGTTACCCTATTCGGTTCATTTACCTATCAACCCAGTCTCAGCCTTCCTGACAAGGGTCGTCTTCAACAGAACAGTTCTAGTATTATAACCACAACAGTAAACACAAGCGAAATGGTAGCAGGCTAGTCAACTACTCCTATAGCACATCGACAACGCAATGCAGCACAAAAGATGACAATGCCACCATGACAAGGGTTCCCTAAGCAGTGTGCTGGACCTGGCCATTGTTGGCCATACGAGTATGGGTTAGGCGTAGGTTCCGGCAGTAGCCCTGGAGAGAGGTGCAGCAGACAGTCCACGTGGAAGGCCATTCTCTCTCAGGCACATGGGAAGACAGGTGCGAACTGCGGAGAATATTGTGAATTTTCATAACCATTACAGGATCCAGCTTCGACAGTCCTTTGTCGGCGTCGTCATTTTGCACATTCGATTTACGCAGGATGTCGTCCGAGAAGAATACGTTGCGAGCCAGCAATCTTGTGGCAGCATTTAGCCGGAGCTGACGTCGCTGAAGCAGGGCTGGCTTCTGCAACTCTGGGTCGTTGAGCACCTCTGCAATCTTCTCTCTCTCTCTCTTCTGTCATCGAGTGCATATGCTGGAGGTGGCTCTGAGACAGCGCCAGAGGCGCTCTCAGAGGAAGGACTGTGACGACGTTTGGCACCCGTTGTGACATCAGCTGCTGGTCAGGCAACGCTGTCGCCAAGAGGGATGAGGATGCGGCTCCCGTGACCACTGCTGAAAGCCCTTGGTCTTCAGAATGAACAGCCGCAACAGGTTGAAAGTGTCCAGCCTGGGGCTGGAAGGGCGCCGTCGCCCACTCGTCCGCGCCATGTTCAGGAAGGCGTTCTGGAGATGGAGCAGTCGACTGAGTGGTGGCGTTGGCCGCATCGTTCAGTCCAACAGCTGCGCTCTGTTGCAGTGGTCGCAGTTCGCCAATTGCGTCCACAACACTTTTGAAGCCACTGGCTAAGATGCCTCCAATGTCCGCTGAGAGTTTTGCAAATCCGATCTTTATCTCCTCGCGCAGCTCCCCAATCGAGGTTTTTAGGGCGACCACCTCTCCATGGAAATCGACTGACTGAGCGTATAAAGGCTTGTCCTCGAAGCGCTTCTTCTTGGAAAGGACCTCTCGCCGGGCTGTGAAGGCGTATGGGTCCCGGGCCCAGTCTCCATGGTTATCCACAGAAGGTGGATTCTGCCTCGACGGTCCACCAGTAACTGCCAAAATTTGAATCCCATTCGAATTCCGTTTCAATCCTCCACGGGGCCTCTTGGCGCATGGCTTCAGGATCTAAAGTATAATCAACCTCGTGTACAGTACACTAAAGACCAGGTGGGCAGGCGACTCCACTGTGCACGTTCACAAATGCATTCAAGCTACAGTAAACCAAGCTCATTATGGGTACACACCTTCGTGGCGGGCTCTTTGGCTCTTTCACTGTTTTCGTTGCTGGTGCTGGTCAGCTCTGTCGTCATTGTTCGATCACTGAGAGTGGCAGAGCTGGCGAATCCGTGCTCTGTGGCCGTCGTCTCGACCCTGACCCCCTAGAATTGCGCTGATCGGCATTGGCTGGCACATGAACACACTCAGCCGCTCCACATCGAACATTGCCCTCACACCCACAACCCACCCAGAGCCCGACCAAGACAAAACGCAAAATCTACCGTGTTGGACTCGTCTTCATCTGTTGCAGTCGGTTGCTCCTCTTGTCCTTGAATGGTTGAATCAGTCTCGCCAGAATCACACTGGCCGAGAAGTTCCTCTCTCATGCGAGAAGCGTCTCCATAGCTATTAGTAGCAAATCGGACGACCGCTTCGAAAGTTCCATATTTCTTGCAGGTCACTTGGACGGTTGATCCCACTTCAAAAGACCTCGTGTTCAGCTGCTCAGCATCAGCAATCGAGTAGGTTTTGTCCAATTCTGACCAGACAACACAGTGCTTATACGACGGCACGGAGCAGGACAATTGACCGCCGCCGATTGACCGCCGCCGACTGACCGCCGCCGATTGACCGCCGGGACAACTGACCGCTGGGACAATTGACCGCAAGGGACAATTGACCGCCGCGAAAAATAAAACTGCCCAATTGCTGCTTGCCAGTTGTGCGTGCATGGTTGAAGGTATTAGTGTCAACTGCGGGGCGCCAGATGAGTCTTTCACCGCCGCGCGCGCATTCAAATGCGGTTGCATGTCAGAGTATTTTAACTGTTATCTTATCACTCACGCATACAGTGATCGGTTGAAGTTAAGCCAAGCTGGATGGAGCGCGTGATGCCGCTGCTTCGATCTCCCAGCTGTGATCGCATGGTTGGAAGCTCTGACATCGTCAGTTGCTCAGTTGCCATTTGCTGGTGGTTTCAGTAGTCACAATTTGTAGACAAGGCGCGCGTGTAGTATGGCGCGCATCCTCAGTGAAAGAGGGCGGGAGAAGTTCGCGCATGACAGCTTCATCTACTTCATGGACAAGCTCAATCGTAATGGAGACGTCAAGTTCTGGCGTTGCGAGAGGAAGGCGGACGGCTGCAAGGGGCGCGTGCACACCGATGTCAACAATGTATTCCTTCGCAGCGTTACCGGCCACAACCACGACAGTCACGCGGCCGACGTCGAGGTCGCGGCCATCAGGTGGTAGCATGCATTAAAACATCTAACCATTGGCGAACCATTCACTGGGTCGTGTGTGCAACATTAACATTGTCTAGAATGGCCATAAAGCGTCGAGCGGATGATTCGGTTGAGGGACCAGCGCAAGTTATCAACGCTTGCGTCCAGAACGTCACAGTCGCAGCGCAGGGCCGACTGCCGACCCACGACGCACTTCGGAAAACTGTACAGCGCCGGCGCATCGCTGCCGATGCAGCCCCTCCCAATCCGGCCAATCTACAGCAGCTGATCATTCCTCCAGAGTACCAGCGCTATGAGCACCACCCTGACCAATGTACGTTGTGACACGTCACTTTTTAAGATGGCACTTTGAAGTACATGTTTGCATGACCTGTTTTGGTTCAGTCGACAATTTTCTGCTGGCTGATAGTGGTCCAGGGCCAGAAAGAATTCTCATCTTTGGACGCGAGCAGAACCTAGACGTGCTGGCTCGGTCAAACGCTTGGTTTGTGGATGGTACATTCCGACTCGCTCCAGCGCTGTTCTCTCAGGCATGCACAAATGTAATTAACTTGACCTTAAAGTTCGACAGTTGAAACGAAACTTCAGATTTACGTCGTGCTAGCGCTTGAGATGAACGCTGTGCACCCCATCGTTTACGCCTGTCTGCCCAACAAGCAGGCAGCTACATACCGGAGATTCTTCACTATGTTGCAAGGGTTGCGACCCAACTTCAATCCGCAGTCTGTCAGCTGCGATTATGAGTTGGCCGCCTTCCGAGTCATCCTCGAGGTTCATACATACATACCTTATACAAAGAAGTGACAGTGGCAATGATTGACACCATTCCATTGTTAGACATACCCCAACAGCCAGCTATTTGGATGCCTCTTCCACTTGATGAAGAATCTGAAGAAGAAACTGGGGGACGAAGGGCTGTTGCAGCAGTACAAGAACAATGGTGATTTCGCCATCGAGGCGCGGATGATCGTGTCAATCGCATTTGTCCCTCTGGCCGACGTCAACGCGGCATTTGCTGCCCTCTCTGACCCCCAGCAGGGCATTCGCCAAGAACTGGACCCTGTCATGGACTGGTTTGAGCAGTACTACATTGGACTGCCGAATAGACGTGGAGCCGGCCGCCGCGAGCCTATATTCCCCAGAGAAGTGAGCGGCCATTAAACCTACTTGTGTACAAATGCACATAACTGACCTATCAGCTGGTACGTGCGGTCATAGGTCGCTGATATGTAAATTGGGCGCGAACTGTGCCTCCCCGTTAAGATGTGGAACCTCTACGAGCGCGTCGTGAACGATCAGCACCGCACGAACAACAGTGCAGAAGCAGCGCACCGCCGCATCCAGGCTGAACTTCAAATGGATCACCCGACCATTTGGCGGCTCATCAACGGCCTCCGGCGTGTGCAGAAGTCGCGCGACGTCTTCTACGAGCAGCTGGTGGCTGGGAACGCAGCGCCGGCGAAGAGGCGCAAGTACCGGGAGGCTGACGCGCGCATCCGCCACATCGTGGCCGACTACGCCAACAGGCCCTTCATCGCCTACCTGCGCGGCATCTCGCACAACTTCGAGATGAACGCCTGAATCGAACGTCTCCTAAGTTGCTCCTACGCAATGACTAATCAGCTTTACAACTCTCGTGTATCCCTGTTGCTGCTTTGCCGTTATGGCGGATGATATTGTTGCGTCACGCTGACAGTAATTTGTGTGAGAGACAAGCAAACGGTAGCACTACTACAGAACTGTGCGCGCACAACTGGCAAGCTGCAACTGGGCAATTTTTTTTGCGGGGGTCAATTGTCCCTTGCGGTCAATTGTCTCTTGCGGTCAATCGGCGGCGGTCAATCGACGGCGGTCAGTCGGCGGTGGTCAATCGGCGGTGGTCAATTGTCACGCACCGACGACGGCAACGTTCTTTTGACACGGATGTTTTCCATCTTCAATTCTGGCGCCGCTTTCCGCTTGTGTGGAGCGTATGGCCACTTCGGCCACGAGCGAATGAATACTAGCGAATGAATACGTCCCGCGAAGGCGCGCACGTGCTATGCAATGTACACTGTGCGCAGACGCACATACGCGCACACATATGTGCGTAGTGACCGCTAACGACGGCCCAAGTGGAAGGAAGGAGGGCGCGCCTCGGAAGACGGCCGGTCGGCGTCGGCCAATCAGCGACGGGATTGGCTTCGGCTGGCGCGGGCCCGCTTGGACCTATTTGGGTCCAATTGGATCCAAACGGTGCATTTGTTCTGGGAACGACTGTACGTACACCATATGCGTGCCTCATGCGCCTTATAGGCGGCTTCTCATCCATTCGCGTAGCGGCCAATAAGACAGGACAGGAGCGAGCGAGCACTTTGGAATCGTTGGCATTGGCAAGCTGCTACGCGCCGCAACAGACAGAAAGGTTGGTTGAGCGCCAGAAGTGTTGCATATACATCCATTAACAGACCCTAAAGCTTGGCCCGCGATACGCCCTCTGCATTTCGGTTGCTCCGAGATCGGTACCGGAAGTCGCGCCGACGAACGAAACACGGCGATACGCAACCTAACGTAGAGGCGAACTTTCTTAGCGTTAAGCAACAGTTGGCTTAACCGGCGCGCGGGTTAGCGAACCGTCTTCTTAACTGTGTCGGAGTTGCTCAACGGTTGACTTAACCGGCCCGTCGGTAGGCGAACTATCTTTACCTGTTGTGGGTTACTCAACAGTTGACTTAACCAGCCCGTTTGCAGGAGAACCATTCTCAACAGGGTCAAAGGTTAAGGCCAGTGCTAAATATAGTCTGGTAGTCATGGCAACCATGCCACTATATAAGAGCTGGCAATGTGCGATTCCCTGCCAGTTCAACATTGACCTGCTAGACTTTTCGTTTTGGCAGATCGGCCCCTCAACGCTGCAGCTGTCAGGCCTTTTGCAACATGAACAAGTGTGAAACATGCGATCAAACATTTGCAAGCAAGCAAAGCCTTCAGAGGCACGAGAAGAGGTTTCACTGGGAAGATGACGAATCGAACGACAACGAAGACGGTGAAGACACAGACGAGGGCGAAGACGTTGAGGACGATGAAACCGGTGAGGTTGAAACCATCACGCAAGTTATAATGGACGCTATCAAGGATATGGGCGATGTACAGTCCGCTCAAGACATCCTCAACAACTACCAACAAGTTCACAACAACTTCAGAGAAGTGGTAATGATTGGTGCTTATCCAAACACGCACTGTTGTATCTTTTACAACCGGACACATCAGGTTACCGACATCATCGACAAGGCGGACAGCTTGCGAGAGACAAGCTTTTACAAGTCGTTTGAGAAGACGATGAAACAGAAAGGAGACACTGTCGACGACGAGGATGAAGTGAACGAGGCTGCTTGGAATGATCGCAAGTACCAGTTGTTCAGCTTCGTGAAGAAGAATATGGAAGCTATCGACGAAGCGATGGGCAGCGATAGTGATGAAGACCAGCAAGACTAGCATACAGTAGCCACACTAATTCTTTGTTCTCTGTGCTGTCGTTGTGTGCCCAATCTCTGAATCAGTGGTTGGATTCTGCACTGTGCTGTGTTTCACAAGATTGTCAATGGGGTGTTCAGCCAAGGATAACTGTATAGTAGGAGCAGGATTGGCAGAGCGGAAAGGGACTGACCAGAGAGGCCGGGCGCGCCGCGCGCGCCTGCCTTCCTCCCTTCTTTAATGCATTGTTTGGCTTGTGCGATTGGTTAGATTTTTAGCCGTTTTCACGATAAAACGGCTCAAAATACCAGTTACACGAACAACTTTTCACAGAGAACAATCGTAGTACTATTTAGAGCTTTTCAATTTAAGAACTCTCCGCGTATGTTTACGTGCCTCCTCAGAAATCTCATCGGTGATCTGCCTGATTAGATTTTTGGACAATACGCCAAAGAATCTCTGTACAAAACTCTCGACAATGTTGTGACCGCGTTCACACTCGGAGGCGCCATAGAACTCTCCAGCGTCGTCATCTTCTAGAAGAAGCTTTGAAAGAATAGCTTTGAAGCAGTCTCTCTGATTCGCTGTGGTGATGAAAGCCGCTTTTAGAGCGGGTGCTTTTTGAATCGTGTCGAAAGCAGCCCAACACTTCACTCCCAGTGCGAAGGCTAGGTTACTTGGTCGAAGGAGCCCCCCACGGTTCATTTGATCGGTGAGACGACCGGAGTCGGCAGTTGGTTCATTTTCAACTTCATCGTCTGCTTGCAGCAGTAGGCTTCTACAGGAATCGCATGCCTTCCGCTGTCGCAGTTCGGTGCGAATCAAGGCACCAGACACGAAGTGGATTATGTTTGCGTCATCGCTATCTGGCCTCGACAGCTGCAGGTTGTTCATTTCTGCAACCAGCTGGTTGGCCACAGCATCAGTAGTGGCAGCATTCACACCAATGGCCCCATCTGCTGCAGCTTCGAGCTCTTTCAGAGTAATTGACGAGTGCTTCAGCAGCGCCAACGCTTTGATCTTTCTCTCGCTCTCGGCCACCTGCTTCAGTGACACATAGTAGTTAGCGCCACTGAGTTGGCGGTACCAGCCAAAGCGTGCCTCCAGGGGGTCCTGTTGGAAGTTGCCCAGTGTCACATAGTTGAAGCCCAGCTGCTCCAAACAGTATTCAGCGGCCTCTGCCAGGGCTAGGCAGGTGTGGCGAACTGCCAGAAAGGTCTCCTTCGTGAGACCAGCCTCGCCACTCTGTTGCCACTGCGACAACAAAGCTGCAAAGCTCCGCAGCTTTGCCAGCTTCCAGTCTCCTGCAGACCTGACGACGTCTTTGGAAAGATCGCGCTTCAGGCGGCCAGCCGATGGGTTGTAGGAGTTCACAATGTTCCACACAGTTAGCACTTCCTCCAGATAGGCCGCCGTCGATAGCCAGTCACGACCGGCTTGCGGGTTGTGGTAGTGTCGAAGGGCTGCTACAGTACTCTCGTGATGTACTGCAAGCGATAGCTTGGCAGACATTCTCTCCAAATTGCACGGCCGAAGCACCTTTTGGTTGAGCTTGTGGGCTATTCTGAGCGGCTTCGTAGTCTCCAGGTCGTACAGGGCCTGTAATGTCAGACTCACACAACTGAAGACTTTTTCAAACGCCCAACACTACCAGTTATCTATGTAACTACCTGCAAATCTCCAAAACTGACGACTTCCATGTCAGGAACTCTGAAAACTTTTCCTCTTTCGAAGTTGTTGTACAGATTCTTCATGTTGTGAACCGAGTCGAAGAGCAAGAAGAGGGGACGCCCACTGATTGGATTAAGAATCTGACTTTTCAAGTCGCCGCCGCATAGATTCTGTATGTAGAATTTGCGGTTGGCGGCACAATTGTCCAAGCAAACCGCAACTGGATTGACGTCCACTTCCTCCAACAAGCGCAGCACTTCCGTGAATGCTCCGTGCAGCTTATCAGCAGTGAGGGTAGCAACTGGATACATGGCTACCACGTCCCGGTGCCCACTAACCAAGGACTTGACCATGAATACGAGCATGTTGCTGGCCAACTCGTTGTCTGCTGTGACGCCCACATAGGTTCCAGTGCTGGCATCATAAGACACGCCTTTGGACACTTTCACCTCGTCGATAATTAGCACCATATGCTGCTGGAAGGCGCTAAGCTTGGACACGCGCGCCTTCAGGTAGTGCTTTTCTGCCAGCCCCACTCCAGATCCGACTGTGCCAGTGGCCCTCCTGGTCACGTTGCGGAGCATCCGCGTGGAAGGGAGCGTTAGAACCCCCTCCTCAATGAGCACCCTATTAATTCAACATTTCAATTTCATTGTGTAGATCAGGGAACGGAAGGCTTAGTTGTAGGCCTTCGATGTAAGGGAAGGCTTACTTGTAGGCTGCGGGGCTCGTCGCATACAGCCTGTAGGCCAAAGCTGTCATGGAAGAAGAATACTCAATTGCTCTCCCTCTGCGAACCCACTGCAGCTGCTCTAGAAGGAAACCGATCTTGCGTGTTGCAGCTTCCGAGCCAACATCCTCCTCTAGAACGCCTTGAAGACAGGTAATAGCTGCCTCCACAGAAACCGATGGCGTACACGCATCACTTGCGTTCTTCACCATGGGAAGCAAGTTCTCCAGCTGAAGCAATGTTAGAAAGGCGTGCGCTTGCGAAAGAATGCAGCGGAAAGAAACAGTGTAAGTCGTTACCTCTGAAAACCGACTGATTTTTCTGGACTTCCCCATTATGGACTGGAAGCAGGAGAAAGGGAGGAGACGTCCTCTGCTTGAAGCCGAAAAGCTGAAGTCGGCGCTGACTGTCAGAGAGGCGGAAATTTGAGAGCGACGATGGAATAGCGCTGTCCAATCGGACAAAGTAAAGCGTTATCATTCTGTCTGATGCAGCTGAATCCCAGTCGAGTTGGCATTTCCATCCGGTTGAACTTGTTTTCAATTTCGAAGATGCTGGTGACGGCGTCATCAGCCTTCTGGTTCAGCACGGCCTCGTTATTTTGATTCTCGATGCGTCGCCGCTGTGAAGAAGGCCCCGTGGTTGGAGGGCGACAGCGCTTGCGGGCCGGCATGCTGTAGTGGTCCGGCACATTGGGGTAGATGCTGGGCATGGCATCCGCCTTCAGCCTCTGCCTGTTCAAGGTGGAGCCCTTCTGCATCACCCTGTCGCCTCTGGAGTCTTGCCGCTTGGTTTCGATGTCATCCTCAGTAAAGTGGAAAATGCAGAGGTTCGAGTACTTTGTAGGAACAAAGTCTGGCCTTCTCGACAGCCGGGAAACCCAGCGGCCATGCAGCTCAGGATCTTTTGGCAAGGCAAAGAGCTGGCACTTCACCCCGTTTGCACCATAACCGGTTCCGCTTTTGCAGCCAACAGCGACACAATTGGGCATTTTTTTGGTGAGCACAACAGCTTTGGACAAACGCCCATAAGAGGCCTTTGCATACACAACCACAGGTACACTTGCGTATAGACGTAGTGGGGTGGAAAGTATGTGGTGGGCGTACACTGTGTGCTGTCCACTACGTGTGTGTGGTCCTTTCCGCTAGTAACGATTGACCTCCCATATTAGACGTCTTGGCGCCTGTGTGTTGTGGGTTATACACACACACACACACACACACACACGGATATTATCCACTCATTCGTTACGCGAGGTGAAGGAAGCGGCGCCGTGCGGCGGCGGGTCGGTCGCCCCTTCCTTCTCACCGGCCAGGGACCTCTGTATCTATTGA
>JASAMZ010009312.1:0-17776 GCA_030248115.1 Linhomoeus sp. GSCO2_2 | reverse complement strand
TCTTTGGGGTTTTTTTTTTGGGGGGGGGGGTTTTCGGATCAGGAATTCGTTTCCTGATCGGCTCAAAAATGGGGGGGGGGGGGGTAGACAAATGTACCAAAAAAGTGCCAAAAACTAGCTATTTTTGCTCTATTTTGATGCGAAATTCATAGAAAGTGGCCAAAACTACCGCAAAAATAGCGCCGCAGGCGAAAATTTTGACCAATCCTTAATTTTTCCGGGTTCCTCTGGGTAGGGGGGGGGGGGGGGTCCGGGAAAATTTGTAGGGGAGGGGGGGGGGGGTATCCGGAATTCCCGTCCGGATGGCCAAGGCTAGGGTGGGGGGGGGGGGGCAACCGCCCCCCCCCCCCCCCCCCCCCTATCCCCCCCCCCCCCAATCGCACCTATGGAAATGGTGTTGCGATGAGTGCAGAGTGGATCGGAGCTGTGTATGTGGGGTTTTGTGTCGATACAGTGTGGATTGTACGGTGTAAACGAGCCAAAAATACTGTTCTGAGCACAATTTTCCGCTACCGTAAACAAAATCCAAGCTTTGGCACACAATTCCGAGTCGCAACTACAGTATGCAGTGCACAATCACACATTGCGCCACAACCCGTGGCGTGGATTAGTAATATCGTCTTACTGTACTCACCGTGTACTGTAGCCGTTATTTACGCATCGCAGCGCATCTAGTGAAATTTCCGACAGTGTATCAGTTGCTAAGCTTCAAAAAATTCTCCCGAAAATGGGCAAAATCGACGAAATTTGCTCGAAAATAGCGCAAAATCAGAAAACCGATCCGCAAAACCGTACTCTGGAGGTGAAAATCGAGTTGGAAGGCGATGGATTTATCGTGATTTCTCAACAGATAAGAGGCGTGGAATTTTGCGGCATTTTGCTCAAGGGCCAATCGAAGTGAGTTTGCGTTCGTTTGATAGGTTTATTGGAGTATTTGTGATGAATTTGCGATTATTTTAGCGTGAGTTTGTGCTAGTTTTGTCGGATTTCGACGCAATTTGTAAAACTTACATCCACGAGTTTTGTTGAAATACTGAGTGCGCGGGTAACTTTCGTGCGACTTCTAATGCATAAATGCGTAAATTTTGCTTATTCAACTTGCATGTGTTAGTTTTTGCCAAAATCCGCCATTTTCGTTAATTTCGCCGAATTTGCATATAAATCACAGTGGTCTTTCGCTACAGTATGCCGGAAGAATGGATGTGCGGCTACAGTAGTCACTGAATTACAGTATTCCTTCAAATAAATGCTACACTTTCAGAAATAGCGCCGCGCCCGCATTTCTGGACGCCAAACAATTCTCTCGCTGGAAGGAATTCGTCAAGGTGCGCAGCGCAGTTATTTTTACACAATTTTGGCCCAATTTTTGCACAAAAATGCCCAATTTAGAGTCAAAATAGCGCTGAATCGGCCACTTTGGACAAGTACGGCTATGTGATAGAGTCCGGAGCGCAGCTGGTGGCCAACGATAGGAGTTCCCTACAACCAGAAAACTGTGCACAACAAGAAAAGAGTGGCCAGAAATTCGGGCTAAGGCCGTTCAAATTTGGGGGCGCCGGCGCCGAATTGTGCTGCCGATGCAGGAGAGAGGTAAAATGTGAATATTTTTAATTATTTGTTATTTTGGTATTTGAAAATATGATAAGTGGACATGATAAGTGGATTATTTGCATCCTACAGACATTCTCGCTAAATTCTGTTACACAGTTTAAAATGCTTTGCGGTAAAAAGCAGCCCTTTGTTTATTCGTGCGTTGTCACAAATTTAGGTACTTCTGTAGACAATTAATGCAAAACACTATAATACGCGTCATCACTATGTAAAAGTTCCATTATTAGGTTCGCACTAGTTAATATTTATATTTATTATAATATTTAGTATTTATATTTATTTAATATTTATATTTAATTATCTAATATTTAATATAATATTATAGTGTTGCTGTAGTAATTTGATTTAGTATTACAATGATTATGTTAGTTATATTTATAGTAGGTATTCTTACAACATTTTGAAGAATCTAAAAAAATTGCACTATTTCGAATTTTTAATCGCAGCTACTAGCGCCCTCCAAGCTACAGAAAGTGACAGCGGCGCCGGTGGCGAATCGTCCCAAACCCGTCGGCAGCGGTTATTCGCCGTTTCGCCACCGCCCTCTGTCGATTAAGGAACGGGCCACCAATCGAAAACTGGAACAGATCTCGAAATTGAGCGCTCCGACGCGGAAAACGGCGCCAAATTCGAATTCGGCCGGCAAAAATCGCGCCAAAATTTCTAGCTCCAACGACGACTATTCCATCAACAGTCAGATTCGGGACCTGTTTATTAGGGTAAAGATTTTGTATAAACGAATCGTATGTGAATGATACTGTAAATCCTGAAATAAACACCCTGGATAACTGTTGTTATAGATTGACATAGCATAATTGTTACATAACAGAGGCATTGACTTAATGTTTCTAGAGGGGCGCTTAATAAATTTAAACCGTTTCAATTCTTCACAGTCTGTTTTGTGAAAATTTCTCATAATTTGATTTGTCACACTTTTGTATACAATGGCATGGTATTTACGGAATAATTGTTGGTCTCTTAGTCAGAATGCTTACGTTATATTATCTTTATAATTGCGAAAATGGCGCAATTTAACCACAAAATCTCCCCACAGGTGCCCGGTTCCGGTCCCGAGGCCGTCAAGAGCCAGCCTGCCCCGGCGGATCCCGGGTTACCCAGACAGGCACCCGGCAGCAACAGTAACAGTAACCGGGTCATACCCATGCTACCCAGCTCTACCGTAATCCAGAAAAGGAAGGAATTGGTAGAGAAGGGGGCGGACGCGGCCACACCATTTGGAAAGAGACAGCTGATTGCCGTCAGGAGAAGTGAGGGGCCTGGCCAGAAAGTCCCCCCCCTGCCGTCCCCCTCCCCATTGGCTCCTTCCCAAAAATTGCAATAATTTTCGCTTGCGGCGCTTGCCGCTTTTGGTCAAAATTTTGCCCGCGGCAGTGTATTTAGGCGGTGTTTAGCCAAAATTAAGCGATTTTTGACACTCACTCTATTTTTGCAAAAAAAATTCCTGACTTTTTTGACAAATGTTTAGGTCATTTGAGCCCCCTCCCCCCACCACCCCCTTGGCTTTCGAGGCCCTCCCCCTCCAATTCCCGGATTCCCTCCCCTCCCCCCCCCCCCCCCCCACCCCAACACCTCCAATCTTCGAGGGGGCGCGTTACAGCTATGGGGGAGAGCAGAGAAGTGAAAAGAAGAGTAAGAAAGGGATGTTGGGGGGGGGGGGGAGGGGGTTGGAGGAGGTTGGAGGAGAGGGACCGTTCTCCATTCCTCTTGTTTTGCTCTGTGCGTGTTGCGTCTTTTACCCATTTCTCTCTTCTCCAGCCCCCCTGCGCATCTTCCGCACCATGCCCAAGCTGGTGCCCGTGGCCCGCTCCTCCGCCGGCTCCTCTTCCCATCCGCAACCAGAAAAGAGTGTCAAGGTCTATCTGGAACCAGAAAAGTGGACCACCTCCCCAAGGCCTCCCCCGCCTCCCCCAGTCCTAACTCTGGAGCAGAGGAGGGAGAGCGGACTCCCAATTGCTCCCACAGTTGCTAAGGGAGTGAGAGTTGCTCCCACTCCCCAGACACAGAGTCATAATAGGAGTTGGGTGCGAGTGCCTCCCGCCCAGAGGCAGAAGGCCAGGAAGAGTATTGGCACAACTGTCAATAACAAGGGAGGGAGCGAGGGTGAGTCGTTGGGGGGGGGGGGGGGGGGGGGGGGGAGGGGAGCAACCCCCACATACAACGTTTCCGCCTGAGACTCGCAGTGGGCAAGATCTGTGCGTGCAGGAGCCCCTGCAGAGAAGCCCTCCGAGTAGCGAGGAAGCAATTGAGTGAAGAAATGTCTTTTGTATTTATGTTTTCTGTGCCTCCACTGTAGCACTCCGCCAGTATGAATCGGAGTAACAAAATGCCCAATTCACCTGCGCGTCAGCATGGGCATTTTTTTGTATTTCTGCACTATTTTTTTACGCAATTCCCTCGATTTCCCCCTCAGACTCCCCTCCAACTCTCGACCAATCAGCGACGAGCACCACCACCACCACCACCGACAACGACGACTCCATCACAGAATCGATCATGAGCGCCATCACTAGCAGTATGGAAGAGAACGACGACGACCACAACGGAAGCGGCGACGACCACAACGATAGGGATAGCAATGGTGGCAGTGTGACGCCAACTGTGGAAGAAAATCCTCTGGGATTAGCTGTTGGGAGTATAGTGTGGGCGAAAATGCACGTGAGTTATTGCAGATAGAAGGATTTTCTGAATGGCGAAGTGCATAAAAAGTTTCCGTCATGAAATTTCCGCAAAACCATATCGGTACCCACAATGCAGTTAGTCCCATTTTGTGGCACGAAACACCCAACTTTCCAAAACTTGCAAGCTATTAGCTAATTGGTCACTGTTGTAGCAGGTGTCACAACACGAGGAAAAATTCCACGTACCAAACCTGTGCACAATTTTGTACTTTCCATCATTTTCAAATTTTTGGGTATTGTTGGATCAGCGGACCGTTTTGTCACATTTCAATCCAACACCATTTTTTGCGGGCAATTTTCCCATTTTGTCGCCTATTTTACCATTTCCACACAATTTTTTTTATGTCTTACACATTTTAGGGTCAGCCCTATTGGCCCTCCCAAATCTACTCGTTTAATCCCGGGGGCGAAGCGTGCGTTTTGTGGCTGGGCAGCAAACTGCACGGATTCGTCAAAATTGCCACTTTGGAGAGATTTCACGAGAGCTTTGGGAAGAGATACCAACCCAAGAGAAACAGGGACAATTATCAGGTATGTACCGTAAATCCTCCAATAAGCGCCCTGGGCGCTTGTTTTTTCAACCTACCTCTAGGGGGGGGGGGGGGCGCTTATTGGAGGGGGGGGGCGCTTATTAGAGGGGGGCGCTTATTAACTCGACCCCGCCAGAGTGCCAAAATTTCACCAAAATTCCCCGTTGTTGTCACATTATTGCGCACATCTGCATAGATTTGAGGCTAAAACTGTACAGCTTTTGATCAGAATACTTGAATTTAGTAGTAGTGCTGCTATATGTAGCCAAATCTTGTGTTAGGAATGGTGACAGAGCACATATGGTAGTGCTAGTACTGCTGGTACTAACAAAAGGGGGGCGCTTATTGGAGGGGGCGCTTATTTTTTCAACCTTCCTCTAGGGGGGGGGGGGGGGCGCTTATTGGAGGCGGGGGGGGGCGCTTATTGGAGGATTTACGGTATACGGTAGATTAGAATCATTTTGCGTTTTTGGGGATTTTGTGTATGTACATTTCATTAGATTTGGCACTCTCGATATACTCTGGTGTGCCTACCGTAAAGTGCCGATTAGTTTCGCTCTCCTAATAGTTTCGGGTCTCCAAATAGTTTCCCCACAAAATTGTTGTTTGCATGTAAACCGTTACTGAGGCTAATAAATACCTCAATTATGACGTTATTTCGCGTTAACAGCAGCCAAATCAAGACAATCCAACAGAAACTTAGCATATATCTATGTTTAGAGTTGCATTTTCTCTTGGTATTGCAGTTTTCTTTGGCATTCGTGCCACATTTTGTCAGTAACTGAAAGGTTGAAATAATAGTTTCGGGTCTCCAAATAGTTTCGCGTCTCCAATTTGTTTCGCCCCTGAGAGACACATTGAAAAAATAGTTTCGCCCGAAACTAATCGGCACTTTACGGTATTTATCATTAGATACATTTCATTCGATTTTGTTCAAGATAAGATATTTCTCCGTATGATGTTTCGCACTAATCTGTTAGCTTTCGCATTAAATCCGCTTAAGTTCACCCATTATTGTGAGTTGTGACCGTCTCAATGTTTACAGTTTAGTTAATAATGCAGTAAATTATTCATTTCACCATATTTCACAAAAGCATATTTAAGTTTTGCACTGAATTTGTTAGATTAAAATTGAGACTTGCTACATAACTTTGGGGCTTTTGTGAAATATGGTGAAATGAAGAATTTACTTCACTATTAACGAAATTGTAAACTTTCAGATGGTTACAGAAATTAGGGTGAAATTGAGCGGATCTTGATGCGAACACTAACAGATTAGTGCAAAATGCGGGAAATTGCACAACGGTTCGGAGTGTTACAAGGAGTTATTATTAAACCTTTAACATTAGTTCTTTTTTACGTCCAAATGAATTTTTTTTTACTTTTAGGGCGCCGTCGCCGCCGCCATTTCCAAGCATCGGGCGAACGGCTATTCGGACAAATCCTATTTCGCTGGAAAATTGTCCAAAATAGCGCAAAGCAGGTTGGAAAACGGGCCGGAAACCAAGCGAAAAAGCGGTGGGTTATTGTAGTTTGGACATTATTCAAAAACTTGCACAAAAATAACTCAAAATTTGCAAATTTTTGAAAATTTTCAGAGTCCGCCACCCCCTCCCCTCCCAAGAGGGGTCGCCGTAGGAAAGAGGTGGGACCTCCCTCCCTCCCCCCTATCGAAGGTGTACGGTAATGGCGCCGATTTGAAAATTTGAATTCCAGAAATTGTTGGATTTCGGATCGCGAGCGCAGTATTCGGTGGTTTTTATCGCATAAGTGATACGTAGGAGCATATTGTATGTGCGTCTTTGCGTGTTTACGCCCACAGCGCTTGTTAGCGGTTATTACGGTGTACTTTGTCCGTTGTATTCCAAAGATGCGCGAAATTTGTGTAAAAATCCGTAATAAAACGCACAGAATCACAAAAATTCACATCGCCTTTTGCCTTTTCAAGATTTCGTCCAATTTGGCGCATATCTCGCCGCCCGACAGTTTGGACCAGCGAATTTTCTGAAAAATGGCGCAAATTGCACGAAAATACTACGCAAAAAACGCGCCAATTTACCTCGAATTGGCCGAATTTCGCAATTTGGGGCGCCATTTTCGGATTTCCCTGCCTCTTTTCCTTCCCAATTAATTCCTGGAACAGCTCGCTGGGTTTTCTGAAAGAGAAAAACCGATAATCACGCAACACGTACGTGAAAAGACGCACAAAAGGGGCAAAAATCGTACTTCGCGGCCAAAATCGGGTGTAATTTCGACTTTTTTCTCGCGTCCGCAGAGCAGCAAACGTCCTCAGCTAAAGACTTGACTAGGGGACTTGAGTGTGTCTGAAAAGACGCAAAAACTATTTTAGTTTGTGCGTAATTTGGAGTCTGAACACGCACAAAATTGTATTTCGGAACAATGAGTTGCAGTGGAGAAAAGACGGCTGCGAAATTCTGTTGTCTTCTCACAAAGGTGTACTGTGTTGGGAAATCCTGCCTGGATTTTTCGGAAATAAAAAAATTTGTACAGGGTGCGCATATAACAGTGAGAACCATAGCTTTGCTGCGGCCGTTCTCGAGCTTGACTCAACGTATCGGGTTGCAATTTGGACTGGACATACTACAGGGTGTTTTTGATAACGTGTCAAAGTTTCACACCATTTGACACACTAGAGAGAAAATGGCATTGCTTTGCGCAAGGTCATGTGGAAACTCGGACACAGCGCATTTTCAATGCAGGAAGCAAGATCTCCTGCAGTGAAAAAAAACAGTGCGCCCCATTTTCGACATGGCCTTGCGCAAAACAATGCCATTCTCTCTCTAGTGTATCAAATGGTCTGAAATTTTGACACTTTATCAGAAACACCCTGTAGTATGTCCAGTCCAAATTGCAACCCGATACGTTGAGTCAAGCTCGAGAACGGCGGCAGCAAAGCTAGGGTTTTTTATGCGCAAAATAACCCTGTCAGCATACCCCGTCCTTGTCGAAAAGGGAGAAGGCCTCCTTGAACTCGTACTCTGCCAGCTGGCTCTTCTGAAGTATGTATCTACAGGGTGCGTCAAAAAGTGAAACCCCCAACTTTCGGCCTCCGTTCTCGAGCTTGACTAATCATATCAGGTCCCAATTTGGACGTGACACGCTACAGGGTGTCTTTGATGAAGTGCCAAAATTTCAGACCATTTCGTTCACTAGAGAGAGAATGGCATCATTTTGCGCGACGTCAAGTCTAGAACCCTTGCACCACGCAAAATGATGTCATGCTTTCTCTAGTGTATGAAATGGCCTGAAATTTTGGCACTTCATCAAAAACACCCTGTAGTGTGTCCTATCCAAATTGGGACCTGATACGTTTGGTCAAGCTCGAGAACGGCGGCCGCAAAGTTTGGGGTCTCACTTTTTAACGCACCCTGCACTATGTGGAGCTCAATTATTTGCATTAAATTTTGTAGCACGCCTTTTGCGTTTGAACAGCCGCAAGCCAAACACGCAACACGCACCGCATAGAGCGCCAGCTCGCGCGCAGTAGTCCCCAGCGCGTTACAGTGCTCGGGATCGTCTATTTTCGCCAAATACACGCCGCTTCCGGCGAAAATATCCTCTTCCGTATTTTTCGCATCCGTCATCCAAGCGAGTTTGGGGTGGGCCTAATTTTGGAATTTAGGGGTTAATTCCGCGAAATTTGCAAATAAATACAGTAATCCTACCGTAATCAGGCCTCTGATAAGCAGCAGAGTGGGCGCTAAATAGGCGGGGGATTTCATCAAAAACGACAAGAGTGACAGCCTTTTCAAAAATGCCGCCACGCGCTGCTGTGAGACCTGGATTAAAATACACAATTCGAATTTTAATATCACAAAAAATGAAACTACGCACAAATTTCTTTCGCCCAATCAGCATGAGTTCCAGACAGCGCAACGCGTTGAAAAACTGCCTCTGGCGAAATTCTGGAATTGAAAAATTCGATTTGGCAACTTCTCGAGCATAAATTTTCCAAAATACTAAAATTTCGCACACACCTTCGTTCGTCTCTAGCGCCACAACAACTGGCAACAGACGATACACCGCCGAATAAAACCTGAAATTACATAAATTTTTGTCAAAATTGGTCGAAACGATATCGGTAGGCGAAAATTCGCACAAAATAACCCTACAAAAATTCAAACTTTCCAGTTACAGTATACCCCTACCTTTGGGGGTCGATCGTTAACAATTCCCCTCCCTCCGAGCTGAGAATTGTCATAGCGGTCCACACGCAATTCAGGCAGTCGAGAGGTTTCAAATTCTGAACAAAATTTCTGGTTTTTAATAGTTGCAAAAATTTAAAAAAAACACAGATTGCTATATATGCGTTGAAGATAAAGTTATAGTAAACCGATCAAAAATAATTCGCAAACGAATTTCATATTCCAGTCTATGAGAAAATCGGAATTATGAAAGTTTTCCAATCCTATGGATTTTTTTGACAATGCCAATTTTGAAACGCCAATAACATATCGGTTCGCACAACACTGTCTTAAATTCTCCACAAAGTATACTGCCATTAGATACAAATTTCGGCGACCCAAAAATTTCAGACAGTTTTCGCAAACTGCCGAAATTCGAAAAATGCCATATTTTTTTACAAAAAAAAACAACATTCTTACCCCCTGATCCACCAATTCGAATAGCGAGCCCAATAAATCGTCGAAAAAGTCCACATTTATCAAGTGCGCAAATTGTGCCAATCCCTCCAAAATAGGGGACAATAATTGCGAATTAGAATGTCGTCGCAGCACGCGAAAATAGGTCATGAACACTTGATTCATGACGCGCGTGTTCTGAAAATAAAACGAATAACGTACTTAGAATGAAATAATTAGAATGGAATAAATTTTGTTGTAGCTTTCAAATAAAAGTCTAGAGGCAATTCACGTTTCAAATTCACAGGAACATTCAAATTCAAAAACAAAATCCCAATCCGGACCAAGCGCAAATCGCGAGCTCTAATAGAGGCACACCCCCCTCCCTCGCGACCTGGGGAACCGCCAAAAGCGCAAATTTTCCGCCAAATTTGAATAAATAGACAAAAACGATTTCCAGTGAATTTTGTCATTTGTCCGAGAGTGCCCCCCCCCCTGAGAAGGCTGGGAGTTGGGGGGAGGGGGACGAGTGAAAATACGTTCAAACACACACACACGCACGCACGCACGCACGCACACACACACACACACACACACCAATTTCAAATGTCGTTTCTTCAAAGTTTCTCTATCGGTCTCCTCGAATTCCTGCTCCAATTGGGCCAGTTGCTTTTGGTACTGAAATTCAATTGTAGTTTCATAAAAATTTCAAAAATTCAAATTTCAAAAGCGCGCCTTTTTCTCCTTCTTCGAGAGACTGGCGTACTGTAGCCGCTTGCGCCTTCGCTCCAATTCGCGTTCTCTCTTCAACACTTCGCCCCTTTCCACCTCCTGAAATAATATGAATTTGTTCATATTTTTTGTAACAGTTTAAAGTTTCAAACAGGATGCGAATTTGTTGTGCTATTTTGAGAACTCCACGTGCATATTGGAGTTTTGACGGCGCGTACACACCGTAATTCTTCAAATAAGCGCCCCCCCCCCTAGAGGAAGGTTGAGAAAATAAGCGCCCCCCCCTCCAATAAGCGCCTACCTTTGGTAAGTACCAGTACTACTTAACGCTACCATACATGCTCTGTGACGATTTGTAACACATGATTGGGCTATCAATGACAGTAGGTGGGTAATTCGATCAAAAGCTTAACAGTTTCAGTCGAAACTCGAAAATCTATGAAAATGTACACAAAAATGTGACAACAATGGGTACTTCTTGGGGAATTTTGGCATTCTCGAGAGGTCGACCCTCGAATAAGCGCCCCCCCCCCTCCAATAAGCGCCCCTCCTAGAGGAAGGTGGAATAATAATCGCCCAGGTCGCTTATTGGAGGATTTACGGTAGTTTCGAAAATAACAAAAGATATATAGCGAGTATAACTCTACTGACCAAGCCCCCCCCCCTCCCTCCCTCCCTCCCTACACCTCCCCCTTTTCCCCTATGCACAAATTTCAATAATCAAGTTATAATTTAAAACCCACCCCAATGTTCAAACTGAGAAAAGTGGCCAAAATCCGTGGGGTGACAACAAATTTCGCTCCCCTCACATGACTGGCTATGGATTTGACCAAGGCTAGGGTTATTTGGCCGCCGGTGGATTTTGTGGAATCTTCCTTGAAAATTTGCTCGAAAATAGCGCAGCTTTGCTCGGAAATGGGGCCCAGCTGAATCAAAAGTAACTACCAAAATAGTTTATTTTTGCTTTTTTTATTTGAACGATTTCGTTTCTAGGCTATTTGCGCTGCAGTATTAATTTGATAACATAAATAATATTTATGAAATAATTTGGCAATATAAATTTCATAATCTTTGACAACGTTTTATGCTTAAAAACTACATAATATAGCAATCTATTCCACTCCATAGCATTTGTTTACAACAATAATTTAAGACAAAACGACAGATTTTCGGAACGATTCAAATTCTCCTAAAACAACTTTGCAAAATTCACAATCAACAAAATCATACAAAAATTGTATTTAATTCACTCACATCTCTCGCGGCGAACGGCACCAAAACCTCAACTATATTATTGGCGAAATTAAACTCCGGGTGCGAATATAATAGTTTGCAGAGCGATTTCGCCGCCACAAGAGGCAATTTTGGGGCTTTGTGGTTTTTGGGATGATTTTTTTTCTTATACAGGGCTAAAAAGTAGATAGAAATAGCACAAATTCCATAAGGTTTCAATCAAAATTGAAACAAAATACTCACGTTTTAGGCAATTCTCCAAATGCATGAGAAATTTCCGGTAATTGGCCAAAAGCGACACTTCGAATTCGAAAAGTGTGCGGGTTTCTTTCTTCATCTGCAAAAAGGAAATAGAAAATTAAATTTAATCGATATTTCTTTCTTCCAAAATGCAAAATAGTGCAGAAAATATAATAGTGCAAAATATCAAATTTCACATAAATACAACAACGTTACCAAACTATTAGTTTAAAACTTACACATAATCTAGCAGAGCCAAAAATTTCACGACATTTCTACAGAACACCTAGAAATATAAAAATATCAACACTTCTGGTATATCCTCAAAATTAACAAAAATATCTAAACATTTCCAACTTTGGAAGGCAAAACTTCTGCCAAAAGAAAGTGTTACAAATTGCTAACAAGTTTACCTTTTGTCCCTTCTCTTCCTCCGTCAGTTCCCTAATCCTGTAGCCGGGAATTATGTCCACAAAAACCTCACAAAGGGATACTGTAGCGAGAATTTTCAAATTGTCGAATTTCAAATTTCGCGAATTCGGCGGTTTGCCCGTGCCAGCGAGTTCTAGTAGCTCTTTCAGTTTGCCGACCTGAACATAAAAATTACTTTTGACAACAATTTTCGGAGAAATAATATTTCAACATTTTCCCAAACTTCGGAAATTTCTACAGCGATTACATTCAACGCCGACAGAAATTTTCCCCAAATTACTTCTGCAAATTTAAGATTTGCTGCAGAATCGCCACATAATCACAGATTACCAATTCTAACAAAAAAGTTCGCGCATCAATTTGGCAAAACAAACAACTTTTTCCAAATTCCCACATTCGCTTGAGGTTCCGCAATGATTTTCTCGCAGAGTGCGGCGATGCGCAATTTTTGCTCTGAAAGCGCATTTTTCGCCTCAAAAAGTAATTCCACCGCGCTTTTATTCTCGTTTTCCGCAAAATTTTCGTCAATTTGGGGATTTTCTATTGGATTTTCGTCAATTTGCTTATCGTCAACAATTTCCATAGGTCTTGTGACGGGGACTATTTGTCCAGCGCCTAAAGAAAATTACAGGCTAAAACGATGGCTAATTTGTTAATTTATTCGAAAATTGAGATTTGTTTGCGTCAATTTGGCCCTGAATTAACCCGCAATTGAATTTGGCTTCGAATTAATTTTTAAGTAGATTTGGCTCCGAGGTAATTTCAGTTTAATTTCACTCCGCATAAAACTTTAATTGCAAATTTGGTTCCGAATCAAGGTTTTATTCCAATATTTCTAGTTAAATGGATACACTCACATTACAGAGCGCAAATATCGGCTGCAACGGGCAATAACTTTGCGCGTCCATTTTCTACACCCTCAAAACACTACCGTGCTTCAAAATCCACGCAAAACAAAAAATCGAGTCGTTATTTCAGTGTAATTCTTCCCACCTGTCTTGATCGGAAGCATGTGTTTCACTGGCTCGGTGGAAAAAGCGTCAAATTTGCGCGGAATTTCGTTTTTGTCCTCTGTAGAACTCGCATTGTCATCATTTCTCCTCCTTCTCTTCCTCTTGGGAGAAATCTGCGGCGATTCGGTGTAATTTTGCGCCGATTCGGCGGCGTAATTTGCGTAATAAAAACTGTCGTCGTCGATAGTTTGCGGCTCGAGGCAATTCTCTTCCTCCGCGTTGAGTAGGAGCGCCTCGCGAGCGGTGGAGAAATCCACGGAAATCTGGCATTTCGAAGAGCAAAATGGGTGAAATTGGGGAAGATTTGCGTAAGTTATAAGAACTGAGAAGTGCGGTGTAGGTGGGGGGGGGGGGGGAGGGGTTTGGGGGGGGGGGGAGGTTTCCACCCAGGCCACTGTCCACCCCCACCCCCCCCCCCCCACTAGAAATTGAGCGTTTCACGGCACTTGCTGTTCTACTTTTGCAACACTACTCACTTTTGTGACAAATTTTAGGTCGTTTGCACCCACCCCCCCTAAAATCCTTATTAGCCCCCACCCCTCTTCCCCAAGGGGGCGAGTCTAACATGTATGCGTGGAGGTATACATGTCGGGGAGGGGGGGGGGGGGGGGGGGTAATCCGGATTTTAGGGGGGGGGTGGGGTTTCCAAAACCGAGGAGGTGGGTCAAAATGACCCAAAAATTTGGCAAAAAAGTAAGGAAATGTTGCAAAAATAGGGTGAAAAATGCCAAAAATCGCGAAAACAGCCTAAATATAGCGCCGCAGGCCATTTGGCCATTACATTTGGCCATTTGGAAAATTTGGCCATTACAGGTATGGAGGGGGGGGGGCGTTTCGGGCATTTACAAACCATGAACTTCACCACCCACCAATTCCTGTTCTTTCAAACTGCCTTTAGCCTTTTGTCCCCTGATATTATCCAATCGCTCCTTTGTCGCTTTGTTCAGTCTGCCCTGTCTATAGTGCTTTTTCAGGCGCCTTAGAACCTTTTTCTTGCCCTTATTCGGCGGGGTTTTGGTCGGTTTGGCCATTGTTTCGATTATGAAAATGGTCACAAATGTAAATTTGAGCAACCAGAAGGTTGAAAATCGACTTTGTAACAGATACAAGCTTGCAGACGAGATTCCACTGTTATAAACGACGAAAAATGGCGCCAAAATTCGATTATTTCCTCTTTGAATACCTTGCAATTCGCACAAAATACGCACGCACAACGTAGCGACAATTTCCACCCAATAACACTGCAAAATATTCACGAAATATCACACAAAACCTCTCAATAAATCACTTCCAATTTAGGTTTCGGCTTATTCCTTCTTTTCTCCAAAATAGCGCGCCTCCAACTGGCGACGCAATCCGACATTGCCAATAGGAACAAAATCGAGAATTGTAGGCAAATTGCGGCGCAAAATAGCCAAAATGAGGGACCGAATCTGAAGAAAACTATTTTATGAAAATCGTACGAAAACACGCGAAGATGAATTGCGACTGAGGTGGAAATATTTGCAAACGTTGGAGAGGAGAAAATGTGGCGGAATTTCCTGTATTTAATCGACATACACACAGGTATAGGCATTTTGGACACACAGCTATTTTAGTAGGAAATTTGTTCCGGATACACAGCGAGTTCTGACAGGCCACAACTTTCAAAACTCTAGAATAGCCCACTCTTAAACTAATTCATCTACCATATTTACTACACTAAATTCGGCCAATTAAGCCACATTTCGCATTAATTTAATTAATTTAGCCGCAGTAAACGACAATTACTCACGCGGCACGATTTTCCGTGGTGAAATCTCGCGACGTTCTAGGGGGCAGTGTGGATTTGCGCAGTTTCACAAAATACTCGAAGAGAAATGCCCCCAGGGCAATGAGGGAGGAGGCGCCTGGAAAATAGTAAGATTAAACTCACAGCGGTCCATTTTCAACTACCCCCCCCCCCCCCCCCCTCGCCCTAATACACGAATTCACACCCTTCCGACACTGTTCTCCCCCTACCCTACCTACCCTCCCCCCCCCCCCCTCCCTCCAAACCCCCTCCCCTTCCCTTCGCCCAGTTATGTGTTAGGACTTCACCACTCCTCAAATCAAGGCGACACATTGCAAATCCTGCTTGATATTGTTGATTTTTGCGACATTATTTAGCTTGCCCCTGTACTTTTCAAAATGCCCCCTAGAATTCTGAGTTAGGGGCACCATATACCCCCCATACCTGTAACGCTGGGGGTGGGGGGTGGGGGCGGGGGGGGCGAGTCGGCGCTGTTCCGGATCAGCGGTCCTTAACGTGAAGATTTACACCGGAACTTAGAGTCATAATGGCGAACTTAGAGTCATAATATATCTCGTGCCACAGAAGTCGTGCAAACTTCTCCTTTTACAGGCTTGATGTTCGCCAATGTGCGCTTTGTGGATCCACGTTTCATCCACGTCGGATACAGTTCGAGTGGTGAAACGCCGAAATCATAATGACTCAAACTCCTGTTGCGTAATTAGCGACTGCTTACCCCAAGAAAAACACGCACAGGAGACCGACGTAGAGTGGAAATGCTGTAAAGACGTAATTTACACTCGCCGTCATATCGTCATGTCTCCAGCGGCAGCGCTGACATCGGTCGTCGTCGGCAGTAGCACTCAGATGAGGGATGGAAAAATCAATTTTCAGCAATCGTCGCCAAAGTTACATATTTAATACAGTTTTCCAAGCGGCATCGAATGGTCGTAACCTCACTGCGCTCCGTAGCGTCGTTCGCGAGATATGACGCATCAAAGTTTGACTCTCCATTGATACAATTGCCAAAGTGTCGCAGTTCGCACCATTGTAACTTGGGCCGGTAAAGAGCCACTTAGCTGAGACTTGCACAACTCGCAGACAGGCTGCATGCATAGTTTTTGAAAAAGTTTCGTTTGAATCGGGGGTCGGACGGCCAGTCAACAAAGCTATCAAAAAGGTTAGTTTGCGACTCGCGAGATTCGAAGAGCAAGACGGCTTCTTTGCTGGCTTTGTTGACTGGCTGTCCGACGCCCAATTCAAACGAAACTTTTTCAAGAACTATGCATGCAGCCTGTCTGCGAGTTGTGCAAGTCTCAGCTAAGTGGCTCTTTACCGGCCCAAGTTACAATGGTGCGAACTGCGACATTATGGCAATTATATCAATGGAGAGTCAAACTTTGATGCGTCATATCTCGCGAACGACGCTACGGAGCGCAGTGAGGTTACGACCATTCGATGCCGCTTGGAAAACTGTATTAAATATGTAACTTGGCGACGATTGCTGAAAATTGATTTTTCCATCCCTCATCTGAGTGCTACTGCCGACGACGACCGATGTCAGCGCTGCCGGACATGACGATATGACGGCGAGTGTAAATTACGTCTTTACAGCATTTCCGCTCTACGTCGGTCTCCTGTGCGTGTTTTCCTTGGGGTAAGCAGTCGCTAATTACGCAACAGGAGTTTGAGTCATTATGATTTCGGCGTTTCACCACTCGAACTGTATCCGACGTGGATGAAACGTGGATCCACAAAGCGCACATTGGGGAACATCAAGCCTGTAAAAGGAGAAGTTTGCACGACTTCCGTGGCACGAGATATATTATGACTCTAAGTTCGCCATTATGACTCTAAGTTCCGGTGTAAATCTTCACGTTAAAGAAGATAGCGGTCCTTTCAAGTGAGAGCGGTCCTTTCAGAGGACACCGGTCCAATGAGTTCTCTCCGCGATCTTTTCTGAGATTTTTTTAGGACCGCCCTTCCATATGGACCTTTCAGAAGGGCGGTCCATTGGGATACATAGCTCACGGACCGGCGTGCTGTAACGCCGTTCCAGAAGAGCGGACCATCAAGGTACCTATATAGTGTTATGATGGACCGGCCTACTGTACTGGCATTCCAGAAGGGCGGTCCATTTCAAAAATCTGTGACTGCGCCCTTGGCAGCGGCGTCTCCAAGTTAGGCTCAGGCTTAGGCCCAGGCTCAGGCTTAGGCCCAGGCTCAGGCTTAGGCTCATGCTTAGGCTCAGGCTTGGGGTTAGGCCTAGGCTCAGGCTCATGCTTAGGCTTGAACGTACATAGGTTTGGCTTCTGTTTAGAGTTTAGACTCATGCTTAGGCTTCTGCCTCCAGGCATGCTTGGGAGATTGTGAGCCTAAGCCTAAGCCAGAGCCTCAGCCTAAGCCAAAGGATAAGCCAGTGCTAAACCATGACCTTACGTACCTCAAATGGACCGCCCTTCTGGAACGACGGTACAGCACACCGGCCCATTACGTCATATTGTGTGTGTGTATTGTATGTATGTAATGTATCCCAATGGACCGCCCTTCTGGAAGGTCCATATGGAAGGGCAGTCCTAAAAAAATCTCAGAAAAGGAGTCGCTGAAGGGTTTCAATTGGTCAACCGGTGTCTTTTGAAAGGACCGCTCTCTGAAAGGGCGGCTATCTTATTAAGGACCGCTGATCTGGAACAGCGCCGGCGAGCCCCCCCCCCCCCTGGCCGGAGATCTCCCCCCCCCCCCCTACCCAGCCTGAAAGACCCCCTCAAAAACATTGCGAAAATTTTCGCCTGCGGCGCTTAAATATGGCCAAATTTTCGCCTGCGGCGCTACATTTAGGCTGTTTTTTCGCCCGGCCTCAGCCGGGCGAACCCCTACGAGAGCTTATCGTGCGTGCGTGCGTGCGTCCGCCCGT
>JASAMZ010009311.1:0-10900 GCA_030248115.1 Linhomoeus sp. GSCO2_2 | reverse complement strand
ACATAGACGGCGGATGATTTATAACACAAAAGAAATTTTTTGCAAATGTGGAATTTGATAGAAATACACAATTGTTCGTCAAGATTCGATAAATTGACAAAATAGAACGTCATTTGTTGACGAATGTGAATGCAGAAATGGTAAGGCGTATGTCAACAAGAATATTTGACATAGTTTTGCAGTTTTAATAAATTGCAATTTCAGATATTTAAAATTAAAGACAAAAAATTTCAAAATCGACATTTCCGTCTGATGGGCTAGCGGCAAAATTTCTTCAGAAATGGAAAGGTCATAGGCAGCGGATAATTTGTAACACAACAGAATATTTTTGCAAATGTGAAATTTGATAGAAATACGCGAATATTTGTCCGAATTCCATAAAATGACAAAAATAGAAAGTCATTCATTGACGAATGTGAATCCAGAAATGGTAAGGCCATATGCCAACAGGAATTTGTGACATAGTTTTACAGCTTCAATAAATTGCAATTTTGAGAAATTTAGAATTAAATATTATAAAAAAATGTCAAAATCGACATTCACTTAATTTGACAGGAATGTTCAAAATGTGACAGAAATGTCAAAATTTCATAAATTGCCAAAACTTTTGTTGGTTGATGAATGCGAACGTAGAATATAAAGGGCGTACGCCAAGAGGAATTCCTGATAAAGAACGACCGCACCGAAACTTTTGCGCATGTTTTGGCACTCCGCCGCTTGAAAAGCGAAGGAGTGCTATAGGAGCGGTAAAGCCTACAGTTAGCATGTTCGGGGCTGGCGCTCGCTACGAAGCACCTAGGGAGCCAAATTTTTTTTTTAAAAGATAGCTTATGACGACGCGCAGCGTGCTAAGGGGGCGAAAAAATTTCGGTGGTGGAAGAATTTCGCGAAAATTCAAAAATTCGAATTTTTGCTAAGTAAAAAAAAATACCCCACAACTTTCTCAAAAGTGAACCGAATTTTGTGTTTTTTGGATATGTTGTAGGCCTTTGGGTCCTCAGGCATTGCTGGAACGGGCTCCCTAACTGGTCCGACGCGGGAGTACGGTAGAAAATTCAAAATTTTAATTTTTTTTCCGACATTTAAAAAATCGTAGCTCGAGTTTGCGACGGTGGATCCTCGAGCTCTTCTTTCTGACTTAGAGCCTTCTATGACCTTTCGATCAAGACCAAAACCGCCGAGATCGGTCTGGCCGTTCGGGAGATCAATTAAAAACACAAAAATGTCGAAAATCGACTTTATCGCCTGATGCGCTAGCGGCAAAATTTCTTCAGGAATGGAAAGAGCATAGACCGCGGATAATTTGTAACACAAAAAATTTTTTTGCAAATGTGGAATTTCAGTAGAAATATGCGATTATTTGTCAAAATTTCGTAAATTGACAAAAATAGAAGGACCATCATCGACGAATGTGAATGCAGAAAATGGTAAGGCCGTATGTCAATAAGAATTTGTGACATAGTTTTGCAGTTTTTATAAATCGCGATTTTGAGATATTTTTTATTAAAATACGAATATGTCGAAAATCGACTTTTTCGTCTGATAAGCTAGAGGTGAAATTTCTTTAGAAATTGCAAGGACATAGCCCACGGATAATTTGTAACACAAAATAAAATTTTTGCAAATGCAGAATTCGGTAAAATACGCGATTATATGTCAAAATTTCATAAATCGACAAAAATAGAACGTCGTTTTTGACGAATTTGAACGCAGACATGGTAGGACCGTGTGCCAGAAAGAATTCGTGGCAGCAGAAATCTACTGTTGGAATAAATTCCAATTTCGAGATATTTAGAATTAAAATTTATAAAAATGTCAAAATCGACATTTTCGTCTTAGATAGCCAGAACAGCTGTTTATTTCGCTCGGCCTCAGCCGAGCGAACCATATCAAGAGCTCGGCGTGCGTGCGTGCGTGCGTGCGTACGTACGTACGTACGTACGTGCGTACGTCACGCTTGCTTCGAGCGCAGCAACGAGCTCATCAGACGTCGTAGGAAGGAGTTTGAGACATCGTCGAGTAGCCTGTGCATTTGTCTAGCCGTCTGAGCAGTCGAAACCAAAATTAGTTTTCAAAACTCGCGCTCTACAGTCTCCCATAGTGGGGTCCATTTTAAGACAAAAGTTGACCGAGGCTAGTCAAATCGCATATCAAAGTGAAGCGCTCGAGCTCCTGAGCACGAATCCGACAACAAAAAGTTTCAAAAGTTTAAACAGAGAGCTACAGTAACCAAAACGCGTCTCGAAAAACTGGAAACGACACGCTTGCTTCGAGCTCAGAGACTCGCTTGTCTCGACGTCGCTGGGTCGAGTTCGACACATCGACGGGTAGCCCTCGGACTACTCTCGCCATCTGAGTGTTCAAAACTAAAATAAGTTTTCAAACTCGCGCGCTACAGTATCCCGAAGAGAGGTGTCCATTTTAAGACAAAAGTTGACCGAAGCTAGTCAAATCGCATATCAGAGTGAAGCGCTCGAGCTCCTGAGCACGAATCCGACAAAAATAAGTTTTAAAAGTTTAAACAGAGAGCTACAGTAACCAAAACGCGTCGAAAACTGGAAACGACACGCTTGCTTCGGGCTCAATAATTCGTTTCACTGACGTCGCTGTGTTGAGTTCGACACATCGAAGGGTAGTCCTCGGACTACTCTCGCGAACTGTGACGTCGAAATAATAACAAGTTTTAAGAATTGCGCGCTACAGTATCCCGAAGTAATGTCCGCGAAAAGTCAAAACTTCATCGAACCTAGTCGAATCGCATATCAAAATGAAGCGCTCGACCTCCTGAGCAAGAATCCAACAATAAAAAGTTTCAAAAGGTCAATGAGAGGGCTACAGTAACCAAAACGCGATGAAAACTGCAGATTTGGTTTGTTATATCTTGGCACTCGTGCGTTGCAGAGCGGCGGTCTTGACATCGCTGAGGAGCTCACTGCCAGCCAACATCAAAATATCATGCTCACAATTAACCTGTAGTTTTGCGTTAGATTTCAGTGTCGTTTTTATAATTTAGTCTAAAAAGATGATTTTCTTGGTGTAAAGAATTAAACCCGAGCGATACCAATGTTGCGTAGCAAGACCACTCCAAAAAGTGTAGTCGCGAGGAGAGTCAAAGACGCTGCACGAAACCGGAAAGGGCCTTGCTACAATCTCAGTAAAAATTCAAAGCTCAAAACCACTCCGCTTTTTAAAAGAGACTTGTTGATGAATGTGCACTCGGAAACAGAAATGCGTACGCCGAACACAGGAATTCGCTCGCACCAAACGTTTGGCAAGTTTTTTTGTGGGACGTGACGTTTTCACACAGGCAGGAAACATCAGTTATAAACGGCGTCGTATCATGCCGATAACATATAGCGAACGCGGCGATATCACTGAGCTTCAGATCAGCTGTACAGACAACCGTATCGTGGGGATAGCTGCACTTGGCATTAAGGTACACATTCTCAAGACACTTTCTCCAGATGCGGCTAACGATGTGTACAAAGTTCACTGCACTGTTCACCAAGATTTGGCAGACGCAAAGTATAGGTTGAACTTTTTACACACACAGCTTGTTGGGCCGGAAGGCGTGCTTTTAGCGGCAAATTGACCATTGCAACGTGTTCAGCGTCAAAAGTTGGTCTAGACGAACTGTCTTGACCATTTTGAGGTACCGCACCCGGCCGCGCCAAATTTTTTGAATCCCGGGGTCAAATTTTCGAAATTGTGTTTTCACTTGTTTCGGGGGTTTCCGACGACGCTGAACACGAATCCGGTGTTTGTTTTGCGATGTTGACCGCCTTTACCCTGCTTTCGGCACCCGGCCGGCCAAAAATTGGGTCCTGGGGTCGAATTTTCAAAATTGTGTTGTCAGTTGTGTCTGGGCTTTCTGACGCGGTAGAACGCGAATCCATCGTTTGTTTGGCGATTTGCGGTGCATTTAGCCCGATTTTGGCAGAATACTCATGCTCTGTAAAATTTCGCGAAATTCCGAAAATACTGTTTGCCATTGATTTTTCTGCGCCAACAGTACGCCGTCCATATAAGACGCGCTGAGAAAGGCGCCTACGCACGCGCAATCGAACCGAGTTATAGGAGCATCGTACTGTAGCACCAACGCCGTCCACCCCAGCCCGGGATCCCATCCCCCCTGTGTAGCGTAGATAAGGCGCGCCTGTACAATTGGGGCGCCGCGTGCCTTCTACATTGTGAGCGGCTATACACAGTCAGCGGTCAGTACAGCCTGCGCTCATCGTCGTGAGTACAGCCTGCTCCAACGCGTCACTTGCGCCACATCGGACTCTAAGTGTATGGCATCTGCGTAGGCCAGCCCCGGGCCATAGACCCTAGTTCTACAACGAAAAGATTGGGAACAAACAAAATTTAACGGAATGCAACACTTGTTGGTTTATGTGCCCCCGTCTGCTAAAACAATCACGCGGAGTGCCTATCTGACACTCAAGGAGTGTCACGTATCACTTGTTTGTTGGATGTGACGTTTTCACGCCAGTGGGAAACACCAGACAAACGGCGTCGTATCATGCCGATAACATATAGCGAACGCGGCGATACCACTGAGCTTTACATCAACTGTACAGATAAGCGTATCGTGGGGGATAGCTGCACTTGGGATTAAGGTACACGTTCTCAAGACACTTTCTCCAGATGCGGCTAACGATGTGTACAAAGTTCACTATACTGTTCACCAGAATTTGACGGACACAAAGTATAGGTTGAACTTTTTACACACACAGCTTGTTTCGCCCGCCCTCAGGCGGGCGACACCATACGAGAGCTCGGCGTGCGTGCGTGCGTACGTGCGTACGTACGTACGTACGTACGTAACGCTCTCGGATCTCGGCGTTGGAAAGACGTAGAGAGACGATCTTGGGCTCTACGGATAGGTCTAGACTCACTGATCATTCCGCTAAGAGAAGTCGAGATTCAAAAGTTTGAATTGCGCGCGCTACAGTTAGCCGAAGGTCAAAACGCAAAACGGCTCTAACTCGTTCGTGTTACGTCGTAGAGCCGCAATCGACACGTCAGATGAAAGCTCTCGACGTGCTCTTTCATGCGACTACAAAAGTTTTTTCAATTACGCAAACACGCACCGCGGAAACCGCCATTCTCGGCGTTTTGACGCTAAAATCGCTCTAACGCGCTCAACTTGCGTCGTAGAGAGACGATCTCGAGCTTTTTGGATAGCTCCCGACTCACTGATCATTTGCTCTCCCATTGGTCGAAACTCAAAAGTTTGAATTTCGCGAGTTACATTACCTCGATTGTCCACGACCAAAACACGGCTCTAAATCGCTCGTCTTACTTCGTAGAGTGGCAATCGACACGTCAGGTGAAAGTCTCGGCGTGCTCTTTCACGCGGCAGCAATAAATTTTTCAATAACGCAAGCACGCACCACAGAAAACGCCATTCTCGATATTTTAACACTAAGATCGCTGTTTGCTACATGCAGAAGTGCGACACGGTTTGATTGCTCGCAGTGCGCTGTTTTGTGCTCTGTCAATTGTTTGCCAAAACTTTCACAAGTTTTTGTCGCTTTTTTAAAAGCGTTGCTTGAAAGAGGGATGTTCTTGCTCTAAAAGCCAAATCGCGGGCGATATCAATATTGCTATGCAATACCCTCTTGCGAAGCGGGGGCTCATGAAGCGGAGCATGCGGGCGATGAACTCTCGCACTCTCTGCAGAAAGAATGCAACTCTTTACAAAGTCAGTCAGAATACAAACTCAACTTTTTAATACCGGAGCTTGTTTGGCAGCCAGAAAAAGCAGCGTTTTTTGGCAGACAGAATTCCCGACACGCCTTTTTTGGCAGCCAGTATTTCGCCGATTTTGGCACTAAAATCGGAACAAGTTTTGTGTAAAAACTGTGGCGCGATAATGCGCACTGGATAGTGAAGTGCCGCTAGACATTCAGCCGACAATCTGGTGGGGTATAGCCGCAATTGGTCTTGGATTAGATTCGTGGTACCTGATCCACATATGGATCAGAAGATTCGCCGCAGGCACACCTACACTTTGCTCTTATAATTGTGGCAACTGACCCATAAATGGATCAGAAAAATTTCACCGCAGGTACACAGTGCAGTAAAAGTGTCTAAATGAGACGACGCCCTATTGAAAAGGGTACAAATGGGACGACGCCCTATTGAAAAGGGTACCAATGGGACGACGCCATATTCTTTTGGGATTAGTGCTCAATGCATCCACACAATATGTTGAAATCTCAGCTGCTTGAAATTGGCGAAATTTAGAAATTCTGACAAAAACCTTGAAAATATACCTAAATTCTTTAATTATAAAATCTAGAACTATTTGCCAAATACTTGGCAGACTATGCCCGACACAACTATGCAAAGACATTTTGAAATTTAAGCTATTTGGAATTGTCAAAATTTGATGATCTTAACAAAAAATATCCCAAATTTCGTTAATTATAAAATCAGAAACTATTTGGTAAATACTTGACAGACTATGCCCAATGCATCAACGCAAAGACATTGTGAAATTTAAGCTGTTTGAAAAAACATTGTGAAATTTAAAACCTTGAAAGTATCCCAAAATTCGCTAATTATAGAACTTAGAACGAGTTGCTAAATACTTGGCAGGCTATGCCCGACACAACCATGTAAAGAAATTAGAAAATTTTAGCTGTTAAAAATTGTCGAAATTCAGGAGTTTTGACAATACCCTTGAAAACATCCCTAATTTCGTTAATTATAAAATCTGAAACTGATTAATAAATACTTGGCAGACTATGCTCGACACATCCGTGAAAAGAAAATTTAAAATTTGAGCTGTTTGAAATTGTCGAAATTTGTGGATTTTAACAAAATCCTTAAAAATATCCTAAATTTCGTTAATTATATTCGGTAAAACTATTCGCTAAATACTTGGCAGACTATGCTCGACACATCCGCGAAAAGAAATTTTAAAATCCAAGCTGTTTGAATTTGTCAAAATTTGGGAATTTTGGCAAAAACCTTGAAAATATCCCTAATTTTGTTAATTATAAAATCTGAAACTATTTGATAAATACTTGGTAGACTATGGTCGACACATCCGCGAAAAGAAAATTTGAAATTTGGACTGTTTGAATTTGTCGAAATTTGTGGCTTTAATAAATTCCTTAAAAGTTTTGAAATTTAAGCTGTTTGAATTTGTCGAAATTTGGGAATTTTGACAAAGACCTTGAAAACATCCCTAATTTGGTGAATTCCAAAATACGAAGCTATGTCACAAATTCATCGCGTCTTACACCCTTTCCATTTCAGCAAAAACTTTGTCGATACGACTTGTAATAAAAGTGTCATTTTTGACATTTTCATATTTTAATTGTTAATATCTCGAAATAGTTAAATTTAGCAACAGAAACGGACATCGACACGTTACTCAGCGCATTCGACTCCAAGTGCCCCCGCTCGTTCAGGAGGCCTTGCATACGTGTCCCAAAATTGTCCTATTTATTCTGTGCGTGCCTCAAAGTGCTCCCGCTCGTTCACAGGAGGCCCTGCATACGTGTCCCAAAATTGTCCTACTCATTCTGTGCGTGCCTCAAAGTGCTCCCGCTCGTTCAGGAGGCCCTGCATACGTGTCCCAAAATTGTCCTACTCATTCTGTGCGTACCACAAAGTGCTCCCGCTCGTTCAGGAGGCCCTGCATACGTGTCCCAAAATTGTCTTACTCATTCTGTGCGTGCCTCAAAGTGCTCCCGCTCGTTCAGGAGGACCTGCATACGTGTCCCAAAATTGTCCTACTTATTCTGTGCGTGCGTCAAACTGCTCCCGCTCGTTCAGGAGACCCAGCATACGTGTCCCAAAATTGTCCTACTCATTCTGTGCGTGCCTCAAAGTGCTCCCGCTCGTTCAGGAGGCCGTGCATACGTGTCCCAAAATTGTCCTACTCATTCTGTGCGTGCCTCATACTGCTCCCGCTCGTTCAGGAGGCGTCAGCACCATTGAATTAAATTAAATATAGAAAAGCAGCAGCAGAATAAAATTAAAATTAGATAAATTTGGCATCGGCAGAACCGCCTCGACGCGTAGAATCCAACGGTGACCACGTCGACCCCCTCCGACCTAGCACGCATGCCCTGGGGGCAAAAATGTCGACCGCGAAGGAGAGTTTCAGTATACTGACGAATTGTTAACAAATTCAAAACAAATCAGAACCATATCAAATAGGGGTTTGTTTGAAGCGTCTCGACGAGAAAATTATAATGGCACCAATGCCGCCGCCCCCAAATTTACCACGAGCGCTATTTTTTCGCCCGCCCTCAGGCGGGCGAACCCCTACGAGAGCTTTTCGTGCGTGCGTCCATACGTGTAGCCGGGGGGGGGGGGGGGGGGGGGGGGGGGGTAAGCCCCCCCCCCCTAGCCGGAGGTGTACCCCCCCCCCCCCCCCCCCCCCCCCCCCCCAGGTACCCCCCTCCCCTACTTCCCAAAAGAGCCCCCCCCCTAGGATTTTCAAAAATTTTCGCCTGCGGCGCTTAAAAATGGCAAAAATTTCGCCTGCGGCGCTTGAAAATAGCAAAATTTTCGCCTGCGGCGCTGTATTTTGGACGTTTTTGACCAAAATTAAGCGATTTTTGGCGCTTTTTGGCCCATTTTTGCAAAATTTTCTTATTTTTTGGTACTTTTTTGGCACAATTTTTAGGTCATTTGACCCCCCTCCAGGGGCCTCAGACCCCCCCCCCCCACCTTAGGGGTCCTATACCCCCCCCCCCCCCCCCCCCCCCCCCCCCCCCCCCCCTCCCCGGCTGGCGGCTACACGCATGCGTGCGTCTGTGCGTTCGTGCGTCACGCTCTTAGATCTCAGCGTTGGAAAGTCGTAGGAAGGCGATCTTGGGCTTTATGGATAGCTCTTGACTTACTGGTAATGTCGCTAAGAGACTTAGAAATTCAAAAGTTTGAATTGCGCGCGCTACAGTAACCCAAAAGTTCAAACTGAAAACGGCTATTACTCGCTCGTCTTACGTCGTAGAGCGGCGCGCATAGGTCAACTAAAAGGTCTCGACGTGCTCTTTCGCTTGGTATAAAAATTTTTCTTAATTACGCAAACACGCAACACGAAAAGCGACATTCTCGCGTTTCTTACGCAGAAATCGCTCTAACTCGCTCAGCGTGCGTCGTACGGAGACGATCGTGGGTTGGTTGGATAGCTGACGACTCACTGATCATTTGTTCCTCTATTGGTCGAAACCCAAAAGTTTGAATTTCGCGCGCTACGGTAACCCAAAGGTTCAAAACGCAAAACTTCTCTAACTCGCTCGTCTTCCGTCGTAGAGAGACGATCTTGAGATCGTTGAATAGGTTTCGGCACACTGATAATTCCGTTAAAAGAAATCGAAATTCAAAAGTTTGAATTGCGCGCTACAGTAACCCGAGGGTCCAAAACGCAAAACGGCTCTAACACGCTCGGCTTACGTCGTAGAGCGGCGCGCGATAGGTCAACTAAAAGGTGTCGACGTGCTCTTTCGCTTGACGTAAAAAATTTGTTAATGACGCAAACACGCACCACGAAAAGCGATATTCTCGCGTTTCAGCATAGAAATCGCTCTAATTCGCTCAGCGTGCGTCGTAGAGAGACGATCCCGAGTTTGTTGGATAGCTCTCGACTCACTGAACATTTGTTCTTCGATTGGTCGAAACTCAAAAGTTTGAATATCGCGAGCTACAGTAACCCAAGAGTTCCAAACGCAAACTTTCTCTAACTCGCTCGTCTTCCGTCGTAGAGAGACGATGAGTTTGTTGAATAGGTTTCGGCACACTGATCGTTCCGTTAAGAGAAGTCGAGATTTGAAAGTTTGAATTTCGCGAGCTACAGTAACTCAAAGGTTCAAACAGCAAATCGGCCCTAACTCGCTCGTCGTACGTTTTAGAGCGGCATTCGTTCGACCGTTTGAAAGCTGACGTTGAGGCAGTTGTTGAGCGGTCATTCCTAAAGAAATACTTTGGTTTTTTTACCTCTTGTCGTACGAAACTCTTTGTCTGCTGAAAAAATTAATCTCGGGCGATCCCAATGTTGCCTTGCAACAACCGCTCAGAAATGCGTGTGCCTTGCTCAAAAATTAATCCCGGGCGATCCCAATGTTGCCTTGCAAGAACCCCTCAGAAAGGAGCGTGTCAGAAGTAGCGCATGAACAGTGGAGTTACAGGCAATAGGTCTCAGACAAGCGAAGTAGGAGGCGGAAAGTGAAACAGCCTGAGAAGGGTTTTACGTGAGAAAGCAAGCTGACTGGGATGCAAGCTACAGTGGTGATTGGTTGCATTACACTATCCCCACTCCTTCCCCGCAAGAACATTTTGCCAATCGTAGGCAATAAAATGTTCTCCTTACTCCCCAAAACCCTTAACAGAGCTGTACATAGTTCTTCCATCAAAACTTCAGGGAGCATGATTTGCGCAAGGGCGGGCAAAAATACGTCTGAGGATTCTTGTGAATGAATCTTACTCTGGGCATTACTATGACCATATAGTTCGTCTGGTCGCCGAGCACTGCAATGACACTATTGATACTAATGGAAAGCATCTACAAAGCTGGAAGTATTGGAACTGGTTGGAACGTGACATCGTATAATCTAACTGAAAATCGCGGATTCAATCATAGCGGAAGCGCCGCACAAGTCTAAAACAGCTTACCCAGAGCATACCTCTGAAGGTAGTGTGGTAGGCTTCACCGATTCGGATGCCTGCTTCATCAAGCAGATTCCAACGTCCTTACCCCTCCCTTTTTTCGCCCAGCCAAGCAGGGAAGGCCAGAAAATTGAGACTTTCTTAATGAAGGGATGGAAGGACAGTAGCACTAAGCTTTTTGGGCATGCCCAAAACAGGGAAGGCCAGAAAATTGAGACTTTCTCAACTGAAGGGATGGGGCTTTGTGAAGGGATGGAGCTTTTTTGGC
>JASAMZ010009309.1:0-5000 GCA_030248115.1 Linhomoeus sp. GSCO2_2 | reverse complement strand
ACCCAGCGAGACGACAAGTCGGTCCTCGAAGCCAGCTTTCCAGTTGAAATGCTTTTCTTGCTTCGTCCACGTCCTTGTGTCACAGTCGCTGCCGTTTGTTGCATTCAGCACTTTGATTATCGGCGAACTGCCACATACGCCTCCATTGCTGAAACTCCAGCTGAAGCGTATCATCACATAACTTTAAGTTTTGCAGCATACTGTAGTACCCGTTGTCGTTGTCGATCCCGGTCAGAAAATAGCCGTTGTACCTATATCCTTCTGCGCTGCTGTTAGTACAATTGGTGTGTGAGTCATCATTAGTGTAGTTCTGTAGGCACAAAGTTTCTTGTGGACCGCTGTTGGATTTCTCTCGTGGAGTGGCAGTGATGTTGGGGAAGCAATTGTCCAAGGTTGTGCTTTGCTGAAATGATCACGTTGCTGAACCGATAAAACCGCAATAAAATTCATCAAAACACGCACCACTATGCAAGACTCGTTCAGGACGCGGATGCAGTCGGCCAGAATTTTCCCCGTTTCTTCTTTGGCTTTCAGTCCAACGACGATGGATCCATTAGAGTGGCAGGTGGGGGTAGTGTCAAACTCCCATGGAACTGACCCAACCGCTGTCATTGACACTCCAATGAGAGCAACACAACAGATCGGCAACTTCATGGCGACTCAATGAGTCAGTAGTAGCACAGTTGCCTGCTGACCGATGTGTCAACTGGCAGACAGCAAGCTCTGTTTCACAAGAATCACAATTCGGAGCACACGGACGGGGCTGGCATTAGGTGACGAATATGGATGAAGGTGCCAGCATCATGGAAGGAATACAACATGAAATGCGTAGATACTTATGGAATGCAAGGCTCGCTATCCGAAGGATTCATTGCCTTGAAATCCTTCCCAGCTGACTCGTGATATGCTTTGTTGTACCACAACAATAAACTCCACATCGACCAGAAGTAGCACTTGCAGCTGCGTTGCGACAATTTATTTGCGCGCTCCGCTCTTAGATTCTTTGCCAATCAAAATCTCTTTGTCAATCAGGCAGATTCCTGAAATCACTGTAGCGTTGCAATGCAAAATCTATCCACTTAGAGACCTCGTTACCATCGTCAGAGACGGAATTTAGATGTTGTGACAAAATTTGCATAATACAAAGTGAAACTGCTGAACAACGGCTATGAGCGCACGCACAGATGGAATAAAGCCCTTTATTCGACGTTTCGGAGCTGAACTCGCCCCATCATCAGGAATGAACAAACACAGTCCTCATTCCATTCCTGATCTCATTTCATTCCTGATGATGGGGCGAGTTCAGCTCCGAAACGTCGAATAAAGGGCTTTATTCCATCTGTGCGTGCGCTCATAGCCGTTGTTCAGCAGTTTTGCTGTGAATACTTATAACCACAGAGCGCGATGAGTTTCTTCGTGTAATACAAAGTGTTGGTAGTTTTGCGCCTTCGAAGGAAGGCAGTCCGAGGTTTCCTCAGAATAATTGCTCTGACGAATTGACTTTCATTCACACTGTTCTTTCCCAACCAACTCAGATTTTGTGAACGACGATCGATAGTTTGTCGCCGATATTGTCGATGACAAACCGCGCCGATTTCACAGGGTAGGTAGTCCTTGACACTACAGAGAGATTTCTACAGAGCAGCAGTCAGTGATCATTTCTAGGCGTCGCTGTCGTGTCCATGTCCCTCTGTTGCGTGGCAGCGGTGGTCAACGGTCAGAGACGGCTGTAGTTGACGTTGTGTTGATCAGAGCAGAGGATCTCGCTGTCGGCAAGCACTTGGCCGAAGCCGACGTCGTGAGGCCAGCAGAGCAGACCCACAGTGTTAAAGTCCACTGACGGGCATCGACTCTCCCCTTTGCAGTACTAGATTTAGAGAAAGATGCGACAGTTTTATTTATAGTCTGTTCAAGAAAGGCAGAGACTGAAGGTTATTTGAGTCTGCAGACTTAGTGCTTCGTGAAACCCAAATGATTTATGCATCGTTGGATACCCCTGTCGGAGTGTGTTGGCGCGGTGCGTGTTTTGCCATAATCACGCAACACGCACTGGTTTGGGGCGCACATGAAAAATTCGAGGTTTTGTACAGTGTGGGCGATTTTAATAATTTTTACACCAGTTATACCCCAAGGTGTCCTGATATCACACTTTAAATTTCAGCAAAATCGGTTTACCACAGCGTTAGTTACGGCCTGCCGCGCACGCCCTACTTTGGCCCAAAGTGGCCAAAATCGCCGAAATCGGCCAAAAAGGGTGCACTTTTTTTAGTAACTCAAGAAACAAACGGCCAAATTTCTTCAAACTCTCTGTGTGTTAACTAGAATGAATTGTCTACACAATGGAACAAACCCCATCTTATTCGGTTGCGACACGCTCGAGTGCGACTCAATCAAAGAGACCCTACTTTTGGCCGAAACGACGCTTTTCGGCCAGCTGGACGGCCTCGATGCGCAATCGAGCTGAAAAGCGTCGTTTCGGCCAAAAGTAGGGTCTTTTTGATTGAGTCGCATTCGAGCGTGTCACAACCGAATAAGATGGGGTTTGTTCCATTACGTAGACAATTGATTCTAGTTAACACACAGAAAGTTTAAAGAAATTTGGCCGTTTCTTTCTTGAGTTATTAAAAAGTGCACCCTTTTTGGCCGATTTCGGCGATTTTGGCCATTTTGGGCCAAAGTAGGGTGTACGCGGCAGGCCGTAACTAACGCTGTGGTGAACCGATTTTGCTGAAATTTGAAATGTGATATCAGGACACCTTGAGGTATAACTGGTGTAAAAATTGTCAAAATCGCCCACCCTGTACAAAACCTCGAATTTTTCATGTGCGCCCCAAACCAGTGCGTGTTGCGTGATTATGGCAAAACACGCACCGCGCCAACACACTCCGACAGGGGTATCCAACGATGCATAAATTATTTGGGTTTCACGAAGCACTAAGTCTGCAGACTCAAATAACCTTCAGTCTCTGCCTTTCTTGAACAGACTTTAGTTGGTGCGAGTTTCACCAAGTGTGCGGTCTCATGAAACAGTCACCTGTAAGACAGAACAGTAAGACAGACATGCAGACAGAACAGATAATACCTATGTTCCTACGTACTGTGCAAGATGCATTGCGCAACCTACCTACATAGAATACTAGCGACTGAGTGCAGAGAAAAGTCTAGCGCCAGCCGGCTTCCTGAGGGGAAATGATTGAATACAGATGTATAAATCGTTAAGGCCACAGATAAATGGGTATCCTCACAGAAGATTGGCCACCGTCGGGACAAAATGATTGGACAAATATAAATCGGTAGGGCCACAGATAAATTTCCATCTTCACCAGGTCTAAATCGTGCGACCACTTCTCCAGAACAGATGAAAGGAAGTTGTGTGGTGGCAGTCTACTCACTGGCTCTGAGTTGGACGTTGCTTGTCATGCCACTCAGTGAGTTTCGTGAATTCAGCATGGAGTTACAACAGAGACTTTCATTGTTCGAAATTCCGCTTGCACGCAGTATGAATCGCATCGTAACACAAGACTGTACCACTTTGGTCAATTCTTATCGAAGTATCTGTCCTGATTCTGCCATGACGATCTATAAGCTTGCACCTGTGTTCTCTCTCAACCACCGCAGTTGCATAACCCCTAACACCGATGCTGCTCTCGAGCCGATTCACGGCGACCAGCGCTTTCAACCTTAAAGTCAGCTTTTGTGGTCTGAAATCAGAGGAATGTCAGTTGTCGGCGCTTCGCTTTTGTCGAACCGTTTATGCCGCCTTTGCTGCCTGTGCGCCGTGTTTATTCATACCTCCTGTACCAGGCGTGATGTCATCGCATGACGATCAAAGCCGGCTGACCTATGTATGAGTAGCGTGTTGTGTTCTTAACCGCCTCTCTGGCTGGTGTGGAATCAGAAACTTCAACTTCTGTCAGAAATCCGCATCCACAAAACCAAAGATGAAGCTTCTCGATGTTGTGGTCATGCAGGTTTTGTTTGCGATTTCTGTGAAGTCGGAGTCGGTCAAAGTGCCGGCGCTGGGAAGGCCCTTTTCTTCGGAATGCCGCTGCGGCGATCGGCAAGATAAACTCGATACGACAGGTGAATGGGACGCGATCCAATGAAATGATCACGAATGTTAGAGATTTCTGTCTGCATTGCGGGATTTTGGAATTCGCCGCAAACTTGACACTTCTGTTCTAGGTGCCAAGTCGATCTTGATCATTGGTGGTACCGAAACGGACGTCTACACGTATGGCCGGAGGAAGTACACGTCGTCTATTCTGTCGTTCGATCCCGTCAAAGGGACGTTCTGTTATTGGCAGTCCCGCCTTCCAGCAGCCTCCGAGTCCTGGCCTGTGCTGGCTGGAAGACTGCCCGTGGAGTGCACCGATCGGTCATTCATTGTAGTCGACAGTGACAAGGATAGGGCTTGGCTGTGGAAAGAGAAGGAGGGATACTCGGGCTACTTCATGCCAATTGGACAACTCAACTTTCTACCTTCGTCCGCTGGGGCTGTTTTGGGTTTGCTCTGCTCGGGCAGAATGAGTGTTATGTACTCGTGATGAAAACAAGCTCCGGTTAAGTTGTTTGTATTCTGACTGACATTGCAAAGAGTAAGAGTCGCGTTCTTTCTGCAGAGAGTGCGAGAGCTAATCGCCCGTATTGCTCCGCTTGACGAGCTCCCCCTTCGCCAAAGGGTATTGCATAGCAATAGTAATTTCGCTCGGGATTCGGCTTTTAGAGCATGCTCTCCATGTCGTAAAACGGAGTTTGTTTTTATTGGTGCCCGTTATAGTAATTGAAAAAAGTTTGCTGGCATTGAAGGGCGCTTCGAGAGATTTCAACTGACGTTTCAATTGCCGCTCTACGCCGTAAGGCGAGCGAGTTAGAGCGGCTTTGCGCTTTTCGGACTACTGTAAATCATGTTTGGCACGGCAGCGCCAAACCATAATATGTTCCATCTCGGCCGCGCGCGCCTTTTCCCATCATCACGATGGTTGTTTCTCGGGCTGTAC